>OY759165.1:8478160-8485660 GCA_963662125.1 Diplazon laetatorius | reverse complement strand
AAAAAAATTACTTTAGATTCTATTGAGCAAGTTGCACGTCCGTTTCAGGGCAAAATATGCAAAAATATTTTTTTTCTCAAAAAACGCATTTTTAATTTTTTTTTTCAAAATTTCCCCAAATTCTGAATACGAAAAAAGAATTTTTGGTATTTTTTATATCGTGGGACCGGCAATCGGTAATGCGTAATTTTACCGATTTCCTTAATAAATTTTTTACAATTTGATTTTTTTTTTTTTTCATGTGCTCCAGTGGCTTTACGCGAGTTCAGAAGCCTCCTTGAAAGAGAAATTAATGATAATCAATGCTTGTTGAATCGCGTAAAGCGAAAAAATCAAACTGTAAAAAATTTATTAATGAAATCGGTAAAATTACGCATTACCGATTGCCGGTCCCACGATATAAAAAATACCGAAAATTCTTTTTTCGTATTCAGAATTTGGGGAAATTTTGAAAAAAAAAATTAAAAATGCATTTTTTGAGAAAAAAAATATTTTTGCATATTTTGCCCTGAAACGGACGTGCAACTTGCTCAATAGAATCTAAAGTAATTTTTTTCTGGAAGGCCTTAAAAAGACGCACATTTTCGTTTTTTACAAATGTAAATACGTCAAATCCTGCCAAAGATACAGCCATTTGAATGAAAAAATACAAAAAAACGTTAATTAACGATAAAACCATCAAAACAATTTTAAAAAAATCGGCACTCGGTGAATATATTGCAAAAAAATAGCTCAATTTTTTAAAATTATTTGTGGAAAATTTTTTTTTTGAGTGGCTGAAGTCACGTGGAATCGCTCATATATAGAATCTTATTGTGTCATGCTCAGGTAAGTATACACAATATGATTATATTCTGGAAACAACTATGAAACGATTACGGAACAAAATAATAATTTCACGATTTTTTAAAGGCATATATTGGCCCGAACATCTAGTCAATCTTTCTTGTCTGAACAAATAAGTATAATCTTCAAATTAAAATGTCCAACGCATATAAATAGAATGGGATCGAAACGTATGATCATACGGATAATACATATATATTCTTTTCGAAAACATAAAAGAAAATAAAAAACTGACGCCAGTTCAACAACGATATATTATTATGATTATTATAGCTCCCTTCGCGCAAACGCTCATCGGCGGGGTTTTGGCAACGAAGATCTACCGAACACACATATAATAAAAATGTAATTTACGAATAGGGTAATGTTCATCGCCACACTATTTATGGGTAATTTAGAAACACACGACGGTGAAACGAATCTCATTTCCTGACGATTGAATGTTCATCGATACATTCGGTATAAATACCCGACGGCTACACGAATTTTGGTTTCCGAGCGATTAAATGTTTATCGGTGCACTTTTTAAATGTCAATTCACTGATCGATAAATCGATACGAATTTGTTCCCATAAGGGAGAATGTTCATCGGTATCATTATTTAAATGAAGTTGCTGAGCACACCACGGTGATACGAATTTCATTCCCGGATTATTAAATGTTCATCGATGCACTTTTTAAAGGTCTTTTCACAGGTCGCTAAAGCGATACGAATTATTCTCGTAAAAGAAAATGTTCAGTCACGTATTAGTTTACGTCGAATTCACTGCACGCGACGGCGATGCGAATCTCATTCTCGCAACGGAAAATGTTCAAATACGTATTCTCTTAATTGTTTCTTGTTTTTATTGTTTAATTTTTATATAGGATTGAAAAGTACTCGACGACGAGACGATTTGAATTTTATTTCCACGAGACTTTTATTATATTGATTGCTTTTCCAAACCGATGCATACTCGGCACGTGGTATCGGTAGGGTTATGTCGGATGAGTGATTGCGACCGTTTTAATAATGTCCGTGAATCTCTTTTTTTTTTTTTTGGAATTATATATATGGATTCGCTCACCTTTTGTGTTAATCCACTTATCTTTTTGCTTTTTGACGACGATATTCGACCGTTGAAGAAGTTGAGGGATTGGTTCGATTTGACTCCTCGTGGTTTGATTTGTTGTGATGTATCGATCTTCGTCGCTTCTTTAACACAATTTTCGTAATGAGGTTTCCAGCGTCGATTTTTAATTACCACGATGTTCTTCGTTTCTTCAGATGGTCGGTAATATGTTTGATTCTTTCGAATTCGTTTTCTGCAATCAAATATCAATAATGAGTATACGTGTGTCTCAGTGTCCGATGATATCTGGCCGGACGGCCGTTCGTCTCTCTCCTACATGCTCTTCCGGTCGTTGTCCAATCGATGTTTTTCGCAATTCGTGATTAAAAATCGTTCAGATGGGGTTTCTCGACGTGCAAGCGACCGATGCGCGCCAACCGACGGCCCCCTGAGGCTTGTCGGCCCCTCTCCTATGGAGATCCTCGTTGGCGATGGCTTCATTACTTGGTCGGGAGATGGCGCCTCGGTCCGTGCTCGCGAAGAACGTGGTTACATCATCCCCCTTATTTGGTTGATGGAATGGCAGCGTACCATTCAAACGACCAAATAGTTGCATATAATTTATCGAGTTAAATATAATCGCCTATTTTATATTTTAACGGTTGCCTGTGGATAATGAGAGATCAGCGTCAGCAGGTTGAACGGGTTGATAGTATTTACGTAAACTCATGCGGTTGTATGTGCCTTTCTCGAGATCGGGTTGATTTTTGTCGACGAGATGGAAGGCATTTTCACCGAATCGGTAAGGGATACGTAACAAAACTAGATCCCCGACCTTTAACGGGACGGTCGATATTGTCTTTTGTGATTTTCGTCGTTTATCAAATTGTTTGAGAATGCATTGATTAGCAAGAAGAATCTTTTGATCGTGTGGTACTTCGGTTTGGGTAGGAAATGAGAGTAGCTGGTCTATTTCGTCGATGGGGCGTTTTCCAAAGTGCAGTTCATATGGGGTAAACCCGGTGCTGAGGTGAGTCGTTATATTTAGAAGACGTTCGATCCGTGGCAAAAATCGGGCCCATGACTGGTGAACTTCGGAACAAAAGGTGCGAAAGAGCCGCCCTAATTCTCGCATCACTCGTTCGGTAGGATTCCCTTGAGGATGACGTACAGAACAAAATTGGGCTCGGATGCCGAGTTCGGATAATGCCTTTTTCCACTTGGGAGACGTAAATTGAGAACCATTGTCTGCCAAGATGGCGACGGGTTTGCCGAAAGCTGGGATATATTCTTGGGTGATCTTTTTCAACACGTTAACGGTGAGGGCATTTCGAATGGGATAAAGTTTGACATATTTAGAAAAGGAATCCAAGACGACGAAAATATATTGGTAATTATACTGAGCTCGGGGAAGAGGTCCATAGAAGTCTACCGTCACTAAATCACATGGTTTGGTTGCCGCAACAAGATGGTATGGACCCTGCATGGTAAAGGTGAAATTTTTAACCCGTTGGCAGAGATCACAATTTCGAACGTACTTCTTTATTTGTTCAGCCATGTGATCCCAATGGAAATATCCTTTCAGGTAATCGAGTGTTTTTGTTGTTCCGGGATGACCGAGCTTTCGGTGGAAATGCTCTACCACACGAGGGGCGATTGACATAGGCAAAACGAGAGCCCAACGACCAGTGTCAGCGTAACGCCGATAGAGAACGCCGTGATGGAAACAATGTTGCAGACTAAATTCTCCCTGATTGACGCGGCCGATAAGGCGCGATATACGCTCGTCTGTTGATTGCAATTGCCCAATGGACGTTAATTCTTGTCGAAGTTGAGTGGGTAGACTTTCTAATTCATGATACAAGTAATCAGCTCTAACAGAATGAATGTTGGGACGATTCGAGAGATCGAGTTTAGATAAAAGACCAGATATAATTAAAGTTGGAGCGGCCTCCTCCTCAAATTTCCCTGATGGATTTCTACTGAAAAAGTCTGCGACCAAATTCTCTCGACCGACGCAATATCGTACAGTGAAATCGTACTGCTGTAGAGTGATACTCCAACGTATCAGTCTGGCGGAGTGGTACTGGGTCGAATTCAAGAAACTCAACCCTTTATGATCTGTAATGATTTCAAATGGTGTTTGGATTGAATAGACTCTACATTTGGTAACGGCATAAACTATTGCCAGCAATTCTTTCTCAGTGGTGTTGTAATTGATTTCTGCAGGGTTGAGGCAACGACTAACAAGGGTGACAATACCAGGGTTGCCATCGTCGTCTACTTGAAACTGTACTCCACACAATCCCTTGTTAGAAGCGTCGGTTTGGAGTTTAAAGGGCTTTCCAGGAATAACATGCCGCAGCATGACCGAACGAGCAAAATTATCTTTGAGTTTTTTGAAGGCGACATTATGTTCCTCCGTCCACATCCATTTAGCTTTGCTTTTCAACAGGGGCCGAAAGGGGTCAATGTAATCGGAGTGCCTCATACTGAATTGCCGATAATAAGTACAAACGCCAATAAACGATTGTAGCTGTTTTCGATTAGCCGGTTGGGCAAAATTCCGTATGACCTCTAGTTTGTCGGCCAATGGTCTCAATCCCTCAATAGAAAGCGTGAAACCGAGGAACTGGACCGATGTGCGACAAAAAAAAGATTTGTCTAGATGCAAGGTAAAGTTGTTATCTTGTAGGCGACTAAACACGGCGGCCACGTGATCGAGGTGGGCTTCGAAATTTGGGGAAGTTATCAGTAAGTCGTCGATGTAAACCGTCAAAAAATCAGCGAAATGACGTTCAAAGACCTTACTGAGGGCTCGTATGAACCCGCTTCCCGCTGTCTTCAGACCGAACGGGATTCTGCAAAAATGATAGAGGTTGCTACCGTACAAAAATGCTGTATAGGGCCTCGATGAAGGGGCTAAAGGGATCTGCCAGTAGCCATTCGCTAAATCGGATATCGACATGAATTGCACTCCGTGATACCGTTGGACGAGTTCACTGATAAGGGGCGGCGACTCGTTGTCAGACTCTATAATTTGGTTAATAAAACGCGCGTCGAGGCAAATACGTAATCGCCCGTCTTTCTTTTGTACGATACGGAGTGGGTTACAATAGGGACTCGTAGATCTCTCAATAATCCCCTCATGTAACATCACATCGAGCTCCTCCTCCACCTGTTTCCGTAGGCGTAAAGGAACCGGGTACGACCGGCGAACGATAGCTTTGGGATCCGTCAACCGAATCACGTGCTCATAGCCACCTGCAGCGGTCGTTTTGAGCGAAAATAGACGTTGAAATCGGATCAGCATTTGATACACGGCTTGTCGCTGGTCAGTCGTTAGACCTTCGATTTCGTGTACTAAAGCATTAACGTCTTGATAAAAATTTTGATCATCCCCCTCGATATACAAGCGAGATAATCCCATTGCATCACGATCAGCGTGACCCAAATCATATTCATTTTCGATGATGTGAGGGGAATCTGAATACACCGGATCAAACACACCCCGCCTTTTCACACTCTCTTTACTAACGTCTCCGTACTCGACCCTGCTATTCGTTTTATTCGTCAAATTAACCGCTCCCCGAAACCAAGAATTGTCGCCCCCTTGCATTGGTACCACGGACAGCTCTGATTTCCGATTTAGGTGGTCGGTCATGAATCCCCCCACCGATTCGTCCGAATTCTTATCCTTGTTCAGATATATTTGATTCGACTCATTCATCCCCCTGTCTTGTGTGTTCAAAGTTATAACTTGAATATAGGTAATATCATCGTCTGTTTTTGTTAAGAGCCTTTCATGACTGGGGCGATTAAACGAAATGAAATTGCTAGGTACCTCGACCCCTTGCACCCGAAAGCACATTCGTTCGTAGTCAATGACGGCCCTATTCTTATGAAACCAATCGTTTCGTAAAATTAGATGCGACGTGAGATAGGGTACTATAAGAAATGGATTAGCGATAGTGCAGACCCCAAAAACAGTTTCGAGCAACGCCTGACTTTTAACACGAGTGGATTTTTTTCCAATTGCGGTTGTTACTACGAGATTCGTGACCGGAAGTTCAGGAACACGACAGTGAGTGAGAAGTTGCAGGTAGAACGATTCTGAAACGCAGGTCACTTGGCTACCTGTATCCAAAAGTGCTTCCGCCGGAATATCGAATATTTGAACTCGCAACCGAGGACATGCGAAAACTGAAAAATTGTCGACCTCCCCTTTCGATTCATGCACCACATCTTGACTAAGGTCCCCGAATAGGTCGTATGGACTTTGACGCGCGGCGGGACCTGTCACAAGCGCGTCAACTCTCAGTTTAAATCCGTTGTTGATTCTTGATGTGTCGATTTATCAATCGATGGTGGTGGGACGCTAGACCAATCTGACTGGGGCGTAGGGTCAGGCCGTACTTCGGTAGTGGGTGTAAATGAATCACCCGTAGGCACCTCGTGGATTGCGATATGTGACTGATTGACACGAGAAACAGGTCCTGCGGGACCCCCCGCAGCGGTGTTGCGTGAACGCCAAGAAACCGGATGATCATTTGATTATTTCCAGTCATCGCCCCGCCAGTAGGGGTGTTTCGGATCGGCGCTGGAGAATAATTTCCGTAACTTTGACCTACAGGAGAGGTGCCAACGTTCGAACCATTTCTCCGAAGTCTTTCTCGTTCATCACCGATTTTGTCAAGTTGAGATAAAGCTCCTGATACCGAATCAATTGAACTATAGTCCACGGTGACCAGGGATTCACGAACGCGCGCGGGAAATTGCTGTACGATCGTGTAATTTATTTCAAACAAATCTAGGATCGGATCAAAATAACGCGTCTCGGCAATTTGTTTAGGGTAATAAGCTTGTAATGACCCGTTCTGTGACTGATATCTACGCGTAGCCCATTAACCTTTCATTCGGACTCGAACCGGGATCGAATAATAGGCAGCAAGAAACGCGACTCGAAATTGCGCATATCTCACGAACGTCTGTCGGTGAGCTTGAAGCCACGACTTCGCACGACCCTCAAGAGCACTCCCGATTACGGACATTTTTGACGCCTCGTCGACATGTTTCAATAATAAATATTCTTCAATTTGATCAATAAATTCGCGGGGATTCGCCAAAGTCTCGTTTTCAAATTTTGGTATCGGCAAATCAACCCTCATATTATGAAATCCGTTGATCAACCCATTCAACATACCTGGTCCGACCTCTTCACGTCGAGGAGGCGCATCACGCATAGCGTCTAATTGTCTTTGTTGTCTTTGCACCATATCTCGAAGTAGATGCAGCTCCTCAACCACAGGGTCGCGTGCCGCTGTATTGTTTCGAGCATGGTTGGGATCGGGAAGTCCAACCCACTCTGTTCCTCCCAATAGATCGTTTTCAACGCTTCTGTTCTCTCTCGAATCGCTCATATCTGCAATGGTATCGATATTTAGCGCAAGCAATGAATCAGTTAATTGATTACGAAGATTATTCTTTTTTGCTTTAACGGTTGCCGGGGAACCCTGAGACATTGTCTTGGAACTCTCATGAGACCGAGTCACAACTGGCGAGCGTTTACACGGCATGAATCGACGTTATTAAAAATGAAATG
>OY759165.1:8420660-8425660 GCA_963662125.1 Diplazon laetatorius | reverse complement strand
CCAAGCGCCGTCGACGGAATGCTGACGCTCAAAGCAGACACCGGTGCACAGTGCTGCATCATCAAAAAAAGTTGTTTGCGGTCGGACACAATTATCGACGATAGTGACATCGAGCTGAAGGGCGTCTCAGGGGAAAAATTTCGACCCTTGTGCAAAGCTAAAGTCATTGTCGAAGTTCCTGCGATCAGAATAATCCATTGGTTCTACGTCGTCACCGATGATGTATCATTGGCGGTGGATGGCCTCTTGGGTATGGATTTCATCAAGAAGCATCACGCAGACATTCTCGGCGGAACGCGACTTAAACTATATGGTCATGAAATGCCATTAATTGATGGAAAACATTTAATTGCTCTTCCCCCGCGAAGCGAAACTATCACACACGCCAAAACACGAAGCAAATTTCTCGGTTTTGTCGGAAAGGTTTCCCTAGGTCAAGATATAATAATGGGATCTTGTATTACGCCGCCTAAAGGGAACAGCTGTGTGGTAAGTTTAATAAACACCAGCGAGTACGAGAAAAAAGTGCTGCGTCCGACGGTGGAACTCGAGCCGTTGGACGACAACACGCTCGAAGCATTGAGCGTGCGTACGGTAAGCAGGGGGCGAGGCGCGGAGCGTCTTGCGCAACTGCATCGTGAGCTTGATTGTGCTCACCTAAATCCCGAAGAAAAATCGTCGCTCGATGCAATAATCGATGACTACGAGGACATTTTTCATCTCCAAGGGGATAAACTGCCATGCACAGACATGGTGGAACATAGCATCCCTTTGAAGGAGGGAACGAAGCCCTCAAAAATACATCCGTATCGACTACCTGAAACACACAAAAAAGAAGTCGAAAAACAAACCAACGAAATGCTGACAGATGGCATTATTCGTCCAAGTCGGAGTCAATGGAATGCGCCGTTACTCGTCGTCGCGAAAAAACCTGACGCGAACGGTAATCAGCGTATGAGGGTGGTAGTGGATTTTCGAAAACTAAACGAAGCCACTATCGGTGATTCCTATCCACTTCCAAACATTACGGAAATTTTGGACCAGCTCGGACGAGCTCGATATTTTTCCACGTTAGATCTTGCCTCGGGATTTCATCAAATTCC
The DNA here is from genome assembly GCA_963662125.1 of Diplazon laetatorius. Taxonomy (NCBI): domain Eukaryota; kingdom Metazoa; phylum Arthropoda; class Insecta; order Hymenoptera; family Ichneumonidae; genus Diplazon; species Diplazon laetatorius. Next base: position 8,424,557 of record OY759165.1, on the reverse strand, counting down.
GATGGCAAAAGAGGATAGAGAAAAAACAGCTTTTTCCACACCACAGGGACATTTCGAATATACTCGCATGCCCTTTGGTTTGAAGAATGCTCCACCGACCTTCCAGAGATTGATGAATTCAGTACTGGCGGGTTTACAAGGAATAAAATGTTACGTTTATTTGGATGATATAGTGGTCCATGGAAAAACTCTATCGGAACACAACGAACGGCTACGAGAAGTTTTTCAAAGACTCAGGGAAGCAAAATTGGCTTTGCAACCCGGTAAGTGTCAATTGCTGCGTAAAGAGACGCACTACCTCGGACACATTATTTCCGAAAATGGGGTACAAGCAGACCCCGGAAAAATTAACGCCGTAAGAGATTTTCCTGTACCAATAAACGTAAAAGGAGTACAATCTTTCCTCGGTCTTGCTGGGTACTATCGACGATTTATCAAAGATTTTTCAAAAATCGCGAAACCTCTCACAGAGCTCGTGCGGAAGAACACCGCATTCGAATGGACTGCGATTAGAGATGCAGCGTTTACGGAGTTAAAAAATGCTTTAACCACGGCTCCGGTATTGCAGTATCCGGATTTCAAGAAGCCCTTTATCGTAACTACAGACGCATCAGATAAAGCTATCGGCGCCATTTTGTCGCAAGGCAAAATCGGAGAAGATTTGCCGATATGCTACGCGAGTCGTACTCTCTCAAAAGCGGAATTGAATTACACCACGACCGAAAAAGAATTACTTGCGATCGTGTGGGGTATATCTCAGTTCCGACCATATATTTATGGTACTCATTTTAAGGTGGTAACTGATCACCAGCCTCTCACTTGGCTATTCGGTGTGAAAGACCCCGGTTCACGGCTCATGCGATGGCGAATAAAATTGTCAGAATATGAGTTCGACGTAGAATATAAAGCGGGTAAAAGAAATACAAACGCAGACGCGCTAAGTCGCATATGCGCGCTTACGAGGGCGCAAGAGAGAGCACGAGCTATTGCCAACGAAAGAGAAGAAAAATCATCGACGAACGTTAATACTAGCGGGAGTGACCCGCAATGCCCCACCGTAAAAGCATCAGGCGGGAGGGACGACAGCGCGAAGCACAGCACAAAGGAGAGAAGCGAGAAGAGAGAGAGAGAGCAAGCACGGTGCGACAGAGACACGACGCGTGACACTGGCGCGCCGCGGGGCCACAGGGGCCAGCGACATTTCGCTGACAAGCAGCGACGATCGGCTGAGGAAGCGGAGAGCGGGGACGACTGTGACTCGAACTCGATGCACGGTAGCGACGAGGAAAGCGATACAAAAGAAGAGCATCGCCGCCGCAGTAGCGTAACCTGTCCTTCATCGAATGATCGAAAATTGCTCTTACGAGAATATCACGATGCCCCTCTCGGTGGGCATCAAGGTTTAAAAAGAACCCTACAAAGGTTGAGAACTCGGTATAACTGGCCTGGTATGAAAAGGGAAATAAAAGAGTACATTTCTCGATGTGAGAAATGTCAAAAAAATAAACTTCGACGTCGAGAGCGAGTACCGATGATTGTAACGGATACTCCAGGGAAACCCTTCGAAAAAACCGCAGTGGATATCGTAGGGCCACTTCCAGAGACTTCCCATGGAAACAAATATGTACTAACGTTTCAGGATGCCCTCACGAAGTACAGCGCCGCCATGGCCATTCCCAACCAAGAAGCGGGAACGGTCGCAAGGGCGTTCGTCGAAGAAGTTATCTGCCGTTATGGTACACCAGAAACCGTGTTGTCCGACCAGGGTACGAATTTTTTGAGTACAACTTTTAAGGAAGTATGTCGATTATTACGAATTAAAAAAATCCAGACGACAGCATATCATCCCGAATCAAACGGTGCACTTGAAAGATCGCATCGTACGCTTGCTGAGTATCTCCGTCATTTCATTGAAGGAGATCAGTCGGATTGGGACGAGTGGTTGCCGTATGCAATGTTTACATACAATACCACCCCACACACAGCTACAGGAATGTCACCGTATGCATTGGTGTTCGGTCGCGAGGCCGAGCTCCCGACAGCTGTGAAACAAGAGCCGCGAGTAACATATACCTATAGCGATTATAGCCAGGAGTTACGCGAACGGTTACGAGCTGCGTGGAGCGCCGCTCGACAAAATTTGCAGTCAGCAAAAATTAAATCGAAGGAATCTTACGATAAATCAACGAAAGAAATACAATTTCACGTTGGTGACAGGGTTCTGCTGCACGACGAAACGGTTCGTCGTGGTCGATCGGCTAAACTTACGCCGAAATGGATTGGTCCATATAATATTATTGAAAAAACTTCACCTGTCACATACGTGATAATGAAGGGAAGAAAATCAGTCGCTGTACATACGAACCGGCTGAAATTATTCATCGAACATTAAAATGTGTAACGTCAGCACATTTCGGTAAGGAGAGTAGCTAACGACCGTCCTTCACCTTGCAGGGTGGCGTTGCTATCTCTCGGCACGGGAGGAACGACCCAGGAAATAACGGACTACGACATTACAACATTCGTCAGCAATCCGGGTGTCTACTACGAAGAAATGGGATACTACGTCGAGACGAAGGCCACCTGGAGGTTGGCAGTGTCTATAGACGTAGCACCCATATCTAACGGGTGCATCAAAGCCAGCAGATACCTGAGGTTACTGTTGGCCAAGTGCAACGAAAACAATACAGCAAATGACCTTTGTTTTGTATTAGGAGACGAGGTCATGCGAATGCTCGAAAAAATCTCATATAAAATAGAGATGTTTTATGACCTCTTGAGCCCTCACACACTTCGGAAACGCCGAGGTTTGATTGATGGGCTAGGAACCGTTATCAGGTCCATCACCGGAAATATGGACGCTGAGGACGCGAAAAAAATTAGCGCGGAGATAACTGCTCTCCGAGCTCACGAGCACACGCTCAAGGACACAATGGTGGATCAGCTGCAAGTAGTGCAGGCCGCGCTCAACGCTTTTAACACCTCGACATATACTGCCGAAGCGAACGACAAGGCCCTACAAAACCTTATCGCGCGGGTGAGTGATACTCTGACCGGAAAGATGGATACGGTGGCGAAACGACAACGGTTTGACGAAAGTCTCACTGCCGTGAGCATTCTCGTTGAGACATTGCTTAACGATATGGATGAATTATTTAGAATCGTTGTCGCTATCCAGAATAAAAGAGTAGACGTTGCAGTTCTGTCATCCAAGCAATTAGCGGAACATCTCACCGACGCTCTACCACACTTGCCCCCGGGATGCGAATTTCCCGTGGCAATCGAGCGATACGAGATACCTACATTATTGCAGCTGGCCGAAATGCAAGCATATTTTCATAACGGTACCGTGGTGGTGATTTTGGACATCCCTCTGATCAGTCAACAACGATTCCAGTTGTATAGGGTGTACCCCATCCCCACCAGGGCCGGCAGTAACGTTTTCTACTACCTCGACACGACTGAAGATATCGTGGCGGTCGATCTGATTAACAGGGATTATTTACGGATCGCCAAGGAAGATTTAAAAATTTGCAAAACTATCGAAGAACAATATATATGCCCAGCGGTGCATCCGACACTACCGCTGACGAATAACGCACCATGCGAAGTTCGGATCCTCGCGAAAATGGACACCGACGGAGGTCTTCACTGCGGAAAACGCGTTGCTAACCTCAGTCAGACGCTCATCGTACCCCTTAAACAACAGGGGAAATGGTTATTCGTCGCCCCTCACAAAGAACTAATTATTATAACTTGCGAAGGACGGGTGAACCAACACGAAAGTTTAGAAAACGCGGGTATATTGGCTTTGGTAGGTGTTTGTACAGTAACCGCCCGAGACTTCAGCGTGCGGACGGGACAACGGCTGACACAGGAAGTCAGAGGGGACTATCT
>OY759165.1:8258160-8270660 GCA_963662125.1 Diplazon laetatorius | reverse complement strand
TCCCGATTAGGCCGCGTGTGTGCGACTTAGTTTTTTTCTGTATCAAGTCTATCGAATGGTTTCCGGATGTAGCGTGGTAACGAGTGGCGAGTGCGAGGATCGCAAGATGGCGCTCGGTATTGTATCGGGTTTTTCGGAATGAGTGAATGTGAGTGTGGACCGGCAGAGACCGGAGTAGTTATTAAGATTTATCCCCCGATTTCCCCGTACGAGAACCCAACGGACCTCATAAGGGTTGAGGTGCCGTTGGGCAGAACATTACCCCCGAGTTTGAGTAGACCGTCCTTCCCGGTACAGTCCCTGGCAAAATTGCGTCATCCCCCCCTTTCCCACTCCGACCCAGCCTCATCCGGTAAACGAGATTTCCCCCCCGGCCCCCTGGAATTATGAGACATGTGAAAACCCGTAATTATTTTGTTTCATGAATTTTCATTATTAAAAATTATCACTTTTTTAAAAATGTTATTTCGCCTTATTCGTTTCATACCCCCTCCCCCCCCCCCCTTCCTGTATTTCGAGTGTCGAGGCTACCAGTGTAAGAGCCGGAAGCAGGGTTGTCCCCCCCCACTCCCTGACAGATCCCTGTGTTCTCCGGCAGTTAGCCGTCCCGAGACGCGTTGATTGGTTTTAATTTCTTTTATATTTTTTATTTATCTTATTTTTTTTATTATTAACGGTGTTGCTCCCGTCTGAGTAACTGGCGCCCAACTCCCTGTAAATATCCAACCCCTTTTTTTGTTCTCAAAAGACGTGTTCTCAAAAAAAAGCGTGATAAATGGTGCCCGAAGTGGGCCAAAATTTCACTTCATTTACCCCCCCCCCCTTTCCCAGTGGCAACGTCACAAATGCAACGTGGGGCAACGTCACAAATGGCGCCCCACGTTGGGCGCCAATTTGTGACCTGTCACGGTTATGGTCAACGGGGGGGGGGCGGCGCGGGGAGGGGAACAATAAAAAAATAAAAAAATTGAAAACGGAGAAATCCACAAAAATAACAAAAATTAGTAAGTGACAAAAAAACAGATAAGTGACAAATAATCGCGTCGACCGAAAATAGCGTCGGATGAAAGAAAAACGGGATGATAACCACTGCTACGGCCAAGAAGTGTAGCCGGGGCGCTCAACGCGTTTTCGAAAATACGAGAAAAATTAACGGGCGATACGTCCACGGTGGGACTACGACGCAGCTATAACGCGGGAAGGGGGGGGGAATTAATTCGGCGGGAAGAGAGGAACACGGGTCGGACGGCCGGTAACTACACGACATAAAAAAATAAAAAAATGAAAAATCGGAATAATCTTTTGGGCGCCAGTCACTCGAACGGGAGTTACACCGTAACTCAAAAAAACCAAAAAAATTGCACCACAAAAAAAAACAAGAAAAATGAATAATCACGATCCGGCGAGCCGTTGGCAAGGATGAGACTGACAGGGGGTGGGGGAGGGACTACTGACGGCTCTTACGATGATAGCCTCGGCACACAAAAAAAAAAATAAGACCAACTAAAAAAAAACTAATGTAGAACAACAAAAAAAAGAACACTTGAAAATTTCCGAAAGACAAAAAAAATTATAATGCACAAACTATAGCGATTCGACCCCGCTGCGCAGCACACACGGCGAAGTCCCAAGAGGTGCTTCTCGACAAAATGGCCGACGGGCCTCGTGGTTCACGCACAAAAAACTATAATTATGATGCACTTGTCGATGAACATTTCTAATATCTAAGGGGGTCACAGGGCAGGAAAAATCGGGTATATGTGGGGGGGGGGGAAAGAAACGGAAAATTACTTACTCACTCGCTCCAATCACTCGTATCCGGGTATTCTCGGGGTACAAAAAAAATGTCAACTCGTGGTCGATTCCTCGTCGACTCGATCGTCGCACAAAAAAAATATAAATAACTCGCTACTCGTCTCGATACAAAAAAAAAAACTTATTAACAAAGAAATCACTCAACAAAAAATATTCGCTGATTATCTCTCGCTCTCTCTCTCTCACTCTCTTTCTCTATTCACACTTGATACGCTCGCTACAATATCCCGGGTCGAAGTGATGATGAGATGGCCGTCGTCTTCTTCGTCGATCGTCGGGTCTGTTGATTCGTTGATCGATGGGCCTCGCGGATTGGTGGGATTATTCGTCTCCGATGCCGGCGGGTTTGAATCGCCGGTTCATGGGTGCGTGGTAGCTTCGATGCCGGGTTCGCGCCACGAGCTCGGGATGAACGGGTGCCGGGAGGTGGCGCCCTCACTGCCGGGTGTGGTGGCGCTTCGGACTAGGCCCGAGCCGGCGTTGTCCGAACTCGAGCCGGCGTTTTACTCGTATTTGGTGTTTGACAGCTCGTCTCCCGCCGGTGACCACCTCGTTGGTTTGACTTGCGATACCGAGACGAGGGCGATCGGGAGCGAGCTGTCAGGGTCTTCATCGCGACCGGGGTGTAGTGCCAGTGTTTTTCCATATGCCGCGGACCTCGGTGAAAGTGGATTGTGCTTCGGTTTCGAGTGGTTTGACAGCTGCTGATTTTGGGGTTAAACCCATGTTTGGCCGCACTCCGTCCTCTTCGGGTCTTCGCAGCGCCTGGCGGTTCCTCGGGGGCCTCCTCCGGGTGCAGAGCTCGCCCATGGCCTTGCCTGACACCTCGGCTTCCACGACACCGTCACCGACGACATCCTGGTGCTCGCTGGGCCTCGCTGCGGGTCGACGACGGGCCATCCATCTTCAGCGGGTAGGAGATTTTGGACAGGTAAGAGCTGGGGGGGTCTGTTATGGATGGGGGGGATTGTTAATTGTCAGGATTAATTATTGTTATTGATATTTTTTCTTTGGGTTTTTGCAGGGTGCGGAGGGCCTCGATGGGCCTGCGGAGAGGACACCGAAGGCCTCGGTGGGGCTGCGGAGAGGTTATGGGAGGCCTCGGTGTGGGATTTCAGGAGGTAGGGTAGGTGCGCAGGTAGGGTGAGTTGTTTTTATGTCTCATATACTACCTTAATTTTAACTTATATTAATTATTCTATGTGTTTGTGTGTTTCAGGTGTTACGCAGCGGGTGGACTTCGGCCCCGGGGCAGGGGAAATTGTGACTGCCACGTCACAACTCCCCCCACCTGACGAAGGTTCGTCTCTGGACGACCTGAGCTTACACTCTTGTGGGACCGGGAGTTTCGGGAAGGTTAAGGCGGGATTGTGGGCCTCGTACAAGAAATGTTACACATCAATCATTGTTTATATTTTGTGCATGTATTAAACGTTTTATTATGATTATTGTATTCTTTAATTATTAACAAAAAAGAAAATCGCCTCTCTCCGGGCTTCGCCAGGTCCTCTCTCGCAACGCAGCAGCAAAAGAAAGAAAAAAAGAAGTGGAGCGTTTGGTCGGGGCGTGGGTTGTCGTCGTGGGGGTTTCTGGTCCCCCTATAGCCGGGGTTTATTCTCTATCCGGTTGGGGCACTTGCTGGCGATGTGCTGGCGTTGTCCGCAATTCCAGCAGCGGAAAGAGGGAGTTTCGGGTATCAATGGGCGAGGGGGAGGTGGAGTCAGGGACAGGGACTGGCGCAGGAGTGGCTGGGGGGCAGATGTCGGACGAGGGGGGTGTCGGAGTGGGGTTCATTGAGGGAGGTTGGGGGCGGACAGTGTCGGGTTGGGATTTGTTGTGGAGGGGACATTGTGCGGATCGGTGGCCGGGACGGCCACACTTCCAGCATGGACTGGGGGGGCAGGATGCGGCGGGGGAAGTGAGGGGTCGTTGAGGCGGGGAGGTGGTGGCGGTCATCGCCATCAGGGGTGGGATACGGGGTGGTGGACGGGAGAGGTTGGCGTAGAGGGGTTGGGGGATCTTAGCAGGCTCGGGAGGGAGTAGGGGGGCGGGGGTGCGGGGAACGAGTGGATGGGATGTGTGGGTTTCGGTTGGAAGCCGGATACGGGGAGCTTGGGGAGTGGTAGGGAGGGAGTCACGACGGGTCGTGGGATTGATAGCCTGCAGGATGGCCAGCAGATCCTTCAGGGTGGCGATGCTGCTTTTATCCTCCGGTTGGGCCTCCTGAGCGGAGGTTGTAGCGACGGCTATCCCGTCCGTCGGGGGCTGGTGATGCTCTGGAGCGGGGTGCTCCTCGTGCACGACCTCCTCGGCGGTTTCCACGGGCTGCCAACCGCTCTCCGGTTGGTAGCCTATCCCGGCCATCCTTCCTGCCGTCGTCCGTAGCGGCGTCCTCTCGCCGGCCCGGTTCGACCGGCTTGGAGACTTCCTCGTTCTGAACATCCTGTTGAGGTTATCAGTAAGTGTTATCAGTAAGTGTCCGGGAACTGTCTGCGTCGTGGTCGGGGATTGGCGGGATATTAGGAAGTGTCGCAGTCAATTTCGGGTCGATCGGTCCACAGGGTTGCCGGTACGGGACTAGGTCTTTAAGGTGATGGAAGACATACGAAAACGTCCGTCCGGGTCCCCCCTTTTCACGATAGGTGGCGCGGACGGGTGACAGTACCGGCTGCCGCGCGGCCAGTACTGTCACGGGCCGCTAGATGGCGCCTTATATCTAATGTCGTATTGCGACAGATTTCGGCCACCACTGGCTATCCCGAGTGTAGCCCGATTGGGCTTACAAACTCGACATGCGCATGCGCGAGAGGTACTAGTTCGCGCTTGCGGATGCGCGCTTGCTCGTGCTGCATGGAACAGCTGTGTGACCGAATACGCGTGTCACGTGGTACACACGCTGTCAAATGCCGGCACAGCCTCGTAACCGGTAACCTCAAAAAATAACATTGCTCGCACTGACGTGACTCGAAATGTCAAGCAGTGCAAAGCAGTGTACCTCGGATCCAGAAATGAGAAAAAATGATTTTCAGACTTGTCGTCGTGAAATAGTTTGCAGAAGTTGATATAGTGCCTTGTATTGTTCAAATAATCAACATGATTTGATTACTTGACCGATACAAATCATCAACATCGATTGATTATTTGACCGATACAAATAATCAACATCATTTGATTATTTGACCGATACAAATAATCAACATCATTTGATTATTTGACATACAGATAATCAACATCATTTGATTATTTGACATACAGATAATCAACATTATCACCTGCGTCGCTTGTGTTGCAATGGGATTGATTGCTCAACTTTGGTTTTCAGATTTTTTTTGTAACCGCACCTGTTTTCTGAATGGATCTGAAATTTCTAGGATGGTTCTGTCCTTCGTAGCTTACAGCGACTAACAGGTGAGCCATTAAAGGAATTTTCTAATCTTTCATTACATTCTGCGACTACGGTTTGGACCGTCTTTGAAATTTATTTCAACTATTCATGTTCCGCAGCGACTTTCAAAATGCTCTTTGAAAGATGGATTAAAGTTTACAAGCTACGACAACTGGTCCAATGATTGTTTCTTAACTTGAATTCTTTGAACAACATTAACTGTCTAAACATTAAAGTTTCGAATCATTTCCTGGAAATCTTTTTGAAAGTTGCGAAACATAAATCATAAAATGAATTTCAGAGACGGTCCGATCCATGGTTGCAGAATGTAAGTTAAAACAATTTCTTTAATCGCTCACCTATCAGTCACTGTACGAACTACAAAGGACAAAACCATCCTTGAAATTTCAGGTCGATCCAGAAAACAGGTGCAGTTGCAAAAAAAAAAACTGGAAAGCAACCATGAGAATTCAATCTCGGTCTCAACACAAACTTCGAAGGAATTGTCGTTGAGTATTTGAAGTCGACCGCTAACAACTGCTTCATTATGAAATGCTGCAGTCGTAGGAAAGTAGAATTGCAGCTAGACAATGTGTCGAACAAGAAAAATGCTGGTGGTGTTTTCGTTTATGAATTCAGAAATTCATAACCCAGTAACCAAACCAGTGTTTTCTCACCGGCAGCATTGGTTATAAGCAGGTTCGGTCTAGCGAGCATGCAAAATCTGAGCTAGACCGAACACGATGCGTCGATAAAGAAATATCCTGGTGGTGTTTGGGATTATGAATTTGGAAAATCATAACCGCGTAACCAAACCAGTGTTTTCTCACCGACAGCATTGTTTATAAACAGGCTCGGTCTAGCGAGCATGCAAAATCTGAGCTAGACCGAACACGATGCGTCGATAAAGAAATATCCTGGTGGTGTTTGCGATTATGAATTTGGAAAATCATAACCGCGTAACCAAACCAGTGTTTTTTCACCGACAGCATTGTTTATAAACAGGCTCGGTCTAGCAAGCATGCAAAATCTGAGCTAGACCGAACACGATGCGTCGATAAAGAAATATCCTGGTGGTGTTTGCGATTATGAATTTGGAAAATCATAACCGCGTAACCAAACCAGTGTTTTTTCACCGACAGCATTGTTTATAAACAGGCTCGGTCTAGCGAGCATGCTAAATCTGAGCTAGACCGAACACGATGCGTCGATAAAGAAATATCCTGGTGGTGTTTGCGATTATGAATTTGGAAAATCATAACCGCGTAACCAAACCAGTGTTTTTTCACCGACAGCATTGGTTATAAACAGGTTCGGTCTAGCGAGGATGTGAAAACTCAGCTAGACCGAATACAATGCGTCGATCAAGAAAAATCCTGGTGGTGTTTTCGATTAGAAATTGAAAAATTTATAACCGAGTAACCAAGCCAGTGAATTTTTTCGATCGAATTTTTTTTTTCGCCACATCCTGGGCTGTGGCGAAAATTTACTTACGGTTTTTGATCCGACTTACATGTCGAACCAAACGATCCACCCTAACCTCAAATCCTGTGTACTGTGCTCGAGATACACAGATGGCATTTTCACAAACACACGGAGCAGCTCTGACGCTGAGAAAACGATGACAGCTCCATTGGCCGACCGCATGATATGTCTCTCAGATTTTTTGATGGGCTCATAACAGGTAGCTAAAATTTTTTTTCTGATTTAGACCGAAACAAGGCCTGCCAATACTGTGTTTAGCGGTTCTGAATCGATTTTCAAAATTTCAACACATTCCATTTCGTCTACACCGAGAAAACTGGATCCACAGCGTCGTACCGTAAACAACGACGTGCCCCCGCGACCGGAAAAACCATTGTTCTTGTAAATTACGCCGAATTGTCACACGATGTCCTGAATTATTCATTCATAAAATGTGCATCCTGTCGTTCTCGTCATTTTGGATTCAGGTGTTGTAATACGACAGCATGCACATTTTTATCATCACATATTCTCGGACGGGTAATCGGAAACTGCAATTTTTTCTTTCGATTTACAATAAAATGAGACCTAACAATACTCCGTTCAGCGGTTCTGAAACGATTGCCAAAGTTTCATACAATTCCATTACGTTCCTAGCCCAAAAACCCAGCCCGAAGCATACATGTGATTCGGTGGATCTTCCTTACCGACGGCGAGGTCTTCCATCACCTCAATGTGGATTCTCGGGTTCTTTTTCTTGGCGGGGTCGTGGATCTCATATACTACGGGGGAAATTTTACGGGTGATGGTATAGGGACCACGGTACCTAGGAGCCAACTTAGCGGCGAAGTTTTGGGCCGCGGACGACAGCACTCGGTTCTTTCGGTGCACCAAGTCACCCACCTGGAATTCTCGGCTCACTCGTCCACGATTGTAATACTGAGCTTGACGTCTCGCTGCACCCGATAGGTTTTTCCGGACCCAATCGTGGAGGAGTGGCAATCGTTTCATGCGGTCATTCCAAACGGCGGCGTCAGTTCGATCTTCGACGGGTGGGGGTGGGAGTTCGTTCAGGATACTTTTCGCGGGTCTCGGGTTTCGGCCAAAGTTCAGGAACGCGGGGGTCATATGGGTGGATGACTGCACTGCAGTGTTAAGGGCAAAGCACAACTCGGGGAGGTGTGCATCCCAGTTCTGGTGATCGTCACCGACATAGGAAATTATCATGGTCTTCAGGATTCGATTCACTCGTTCTACGGGGTTAGCTTGAGCGTGATACGGGGGAATAGTGGTCTGACGTACTCCATATTGGCTGAGGTGGGACGTCATGTATTTGTTTACAAATTCTGTACCATTGTCGGTCAGAAGGTGACGGGGGCATCCCCACCGGTTGAAGATTAGGGTTTCTAATGATTTTACTATGGTGGGTCCGGTGGCGGTTTTCAGGGGGGTGGCTTCAACAAACTTGGTGAACAGGTCCTGGAATACTAATATATATCGGTTATGGCTTTTGCTGGGAGGAAATGGCCCCATTATATCGGCTGCCACCACCGTCCAAGGACCCTCGGTTGTTCTCTCACGCATGAGGCCTGCCGGAGCCCCCTGCTCAGTTTTGCTCATCTGGCAGGTTCGGCATCCGCGCACGAACTTGGCCACATCGTGGAAAATACTAGGCCAAGCAAAATCTTGCGTCAATCGATGATACGTTTTATCGATTCCAAGGTGGCCGGATTGGGGATGATCGTGGGCGTCTTGCATAGCTCGTACTCGGGAATCTTGGGGTAGTACTAGTTTCCAGGAATTCAGGTCTACCAGGGCAGGATCTACTATAGGATGTGGGCGGTGCTGGTACAATCGGTTATCGTCAATTTTCCAGTCGGGATATTTGGACGGGAAATCACGAACGTTCTGCAATTGTTCGAGGTACCAGGGATCCTCGGCTTCGCCGATAGCCGCAAGTGCCTCCTCTGTTCCCTCGAACATGCGGGATAGGGCATCAGGGACGACATTCAGGGCTCCTTTACGGTGGATGACCTCCATGTCCAGGTCTTGCATCTGTAATGCCCACCTGGCTAATCGTCCCGTGGGGTCGCGGAGGTTACGCAGCCAGCGTAAACTGCTGTGGTCAGTGATGACACGAAATGAGGTACCCTCGATATATGGGCGCAATTTCTTGGCTGCCCATAATACCGCTAGGCACTCTCGTTCGGTCACACTGTACTTTTTCTGGGCTCGGGACAATACTTTACTACAGAAGACGATGGGGTGGTCTCCCCCATCGTGCTCCTGGGTCAGGACAGCTCCCATGGCATGGTCGCTGGCGTCGGTATGGATGGTGAAGGGCTTCGAAAAATCAGGACGGGCCAACACAGGGGTCGTAACGAGGGTTTGTTTCAGGGCTTCAAACGCGGTAGACTGTTCATCCCTCCAGTGCCACGGTACATCCCTACCGAGTAAGCGCACTAGAGGGATTTTATGCTCGGAAATATCGCCTATAAACCGAGCATAAAAGCCAACCATGCCCAGGAATCGACGCAATTGTTTCAAATTTTTCGGGGGAGGGTACTGTAGGACGGGGGCTATCTTGTCAGGGTCAGTCTCGAGTCCGTTTCGTGTGACGACGTATCCCAGGTACTTCATCTCAGGGCAGAAGAACGAACTCTTCTCCCGGTTGATTTCGAGATTAGCACCTGAGAGCGCCGTCAACACAAGTCGCAGGTATTTAAAGTGGTCGTCCTCCGTCTCCGTCGCGATGATCACATCATCTAGATATGCGAAGACGTGAGGCTCCCATTCTGGTCGTATTAATCGGTCCATCAGTCGCTGGAAAGTGGCAGGGGCGTTTGTCAGTCCAAAGGGCATGCGGGTGAATTGAAATAGTCCTCGACCAGGGACAGCAAAGGCAGTTATGGGTCGACAGGAGGGTTCAAGGGGTACTTGGAAGTAGGCTTGGCTTAGGTCGACCTTGGAAATGTGGTGGGCTTGTCGTAAGCCATCGAGAATTCGATCCAGGTTAGGGAGCGGGTAGGCATCTTTCCGGGTGACTTTATTAACATCTCGGTAATCAATGCGAAACCTATGCTTGCCATTCGGTTTGGGAACTATTACGGGGTAGCTCAACCAGCCACTGCTGGACGGTTCGATGACCTGCTCGTTGATCATTTTGTCAACTTCAGCTTGAGCTATACGCAGGAGATACGGGGAAATGGTTCCGGGTCTTTGTCTGATAGGGGGATGCCCTCCAACATCAATGGTGTGTTGGATGCTCAGAGTGCAACTCAGGATTCCAGTTGGGTTGGGTTTTACCAGTTGATCTAGCAGGGAATTGAGTCGTCGGGTCGTGGCAGCGGGAATTTCCACCAGACCAGCTACTTCGGGATCGTCGTCGGGATCGGCGGGCAACGGGGCGGTCGCAGTAAATTCTTGAGGAGGGGTGTCGGGAAGGGACCAGGTGTTGGTTTCGTAATCAATCATTAGGCCAAATCGTTGGCAGAAATCTATCCCCAACAGACCGTCGTAGGAAAGGGGGGCTATGCGTAGGAGGATGGACTTGGCGTGGCCTGCTAGTGTGAACTTGAGAGTCACCTCCCCGACCATGGGGACAGTGGCGTTGTTTGCCACTCTGATACTCCCAGTACAGGGCTTCACCACGTCTCTCAAAGTCTCCACCATGCTGCTGCCAAGATAGGAGCGGGTAGATCCAGGATCGACCAGAGCTTCGATAGTCCGCCCACGGATTGTCAATCGCAGAAAATGACGATTTTCATCCCCGCAGGCGTCTACGTCGTAATCAGGAGAGGGTGAGGGTGAGATATGGGGGGTGGGTTCCGATTCGGGGAAGGCTGTTGGTTCAGAAGAACTTCGTGATTCGGGAAGGATACATGGTTCGGGATGGTTGCTCGTTTCGGGTGAAATATCTTCTGGGAGGAGTTGTTGCTCGGGAGCTCTGGGGGTATCGGAAGGGGGGTTGGGTGTGGGAGAGGCACAGGGTTTAGGAGGGGTGCGAGACTTGGGATTATTGCGGTATTTGCGGGATCTTTTCGTGTCAGGGAGTGTGCATGGATCGGGGGTCGGAGTTGACTTGGGGGGGGGGGGGGGTGATTCTTACTGACCCCCCCCCGAGGGGTTTCCCTCTCGGAGGTTTCGGAAGTGGGGACATGAGGTTGGTTCGGCTCCCGGGAGGCCGCATACCCTGCAGAATTGGGACAGAAGTCGCGTGCACTCCCGGTAAATATGACCCTGTTCTTTGCAGTTATAACAGCGAACCAGGGTAGAGCGAATGCGGGGTGGCTGGGAAGGTGGGATTCCAGTTGGGGGGAAGAGTGGGGGGATCGTGGGGTAAGGGGATCGTCCTTGGTTGTGGGGGGTATATTGACGGGGAGGGGTGGTTTCAACAGCGGGAGAGGGGTTGGTCGGTGCGGGAGTCGGGTGAGGGGGTTGTTTCACTTCTTGGGTGAGGGCGGCGGTGGGATTTTTGGGAGCGTTTTTGGTCAGGGGGTAGTAGGCGGCGCCAGGGAGTACGGATTGGGCTGCGGGAGGAGGCAACCGGGAGTTTTTCGCCTTGGCGAGCCTGGACTCCACGATTCTGCTCTGTCCCATCAAATCGGAGAACCGGGTGAGCTCACTTCGACGGATGTGGATGGAGAGTTCGGGTCTCATATTGTCGTGACAACGGGTGATCTGGGATTCCTCGGACATGGGGGGGGGGGTGATGTGGTAAAAGTACGTCCTCATCTTGGTGAGGTACTCTCCCACGGGTTCGTCCGGGCCCTGCGTGCGGGATTCCATCTCCGCGCGCAGCTTATCTTGGATGTCGTTGTGGCCGAACCTCACGCGGAATTGTTGTAGGAATTGGTCGTAAGTGGACCACGTCTCTCGCTCGGTCCTATGCCATCTCAGCGCCTCATCCGAGAACGCCTCAGGCAGGACACGCAGGAGGTCCTCCTCGGTGTACGAACGGCTGTCGCAGTACTCGTACGACCGAAGGAGGAACTCCTCAGCGTCGTCGTTGCGTTTCCCCGCAAATTTCGGGCCGAAACGGCGGAACTGGTCGATGCTGGTTGCATCACGGTTAGTGAGGTACGAGGGGTACGAGTGGGATGGGTGGTGATAGCAAGGCTGGGGCCGGGTAGGGGGTCTCAAGCGGGTGCTGTTCCCGTTAGGTAGGGGTCTCCGAGGTATCGAAAAGGTGTCGTGGTTTTTGAAGGGGGTTGGGGCTGCGACGGGGACCAGGAGGGGGTAGGTCGGAAGTGTGGTAGGGGTGGGACGATGTAGGGTTTGGCGGGGTATCAATTCGGGAGCAAAAGTCACGGTGGGGAAACGAGAAGGGAGGGGAGGGGGTAGCTGTGATAGCTGGGACAGGTCATGATGGGACATGAGGTCATCGGTTTCATTCAGGGATATCGGGTCCTGGAACGGACCGCGGGGTTGGCCGGTGGGTAGGGGTGGTGAGTGGATGAGGTCGTGTTGGTGCAAGGTACTACGGAGGGTGTCGTCAAACTCGGGGTTCAATATGGCGGCCGTGAGGCAGAAGGGGGAAGGATCCATCCGTTCATCGTCCTCAACACACCAATCGACGTGACATTGGGGGTATAGTGCTCAACCCTGCGTGGTCGCACAGGCGAAACAGCTCACGCTGGTCGGGCAGTTCCATCAACCGTTCCTTGATGGCCTGCGTTGCTGCTTCCAATCGGGCGCGTTCCGCTGCCTCGGTAGGGGGTTGGTGCTGGGGGCGGGGACTCGACGTACCGGCATGGGAAGTTGTGACGGTGGCGGTGGTCGTTATTGTCGTGGTCGGGGCTGTCGTGGTGTTCGTCGACGTCACCACCATTGGCGG
>OY759165.1:8220660-8253160 GCA_963662125.1 Diplazon laetatorius | reverse complement strand
GGCGTACGAAACACTCACCGAAGCCGGGACAGACGCGATAAAAATACATAGGAAACAGAAAGCTATAAGCGAGTTAAGAAATCCAAAACAAATAAGTAAGTCCGCGCCGCGTCGCGACGTAGGTACAGTTCAGGCTAGCGCGGTAATCTGCAAAATTTGTAGGAGAGCGGGTCACACGGCCGACAAGTGTTGGTTTAGGAACCAGGTAGCCGGTCCGTCTCGAGACAGGGACACCCGGTCCGCGCAAACCGTAGATAAACCGATATTTTAAAAAACCAGCAATCTTCAGCGCCTCAAATCTTGTCGATATTGTAAAAAGGACGGACACACTATCGACGAATGTAGGAAGAGAGAATATAACAACAAACAGAAGCAACAGGGAAACTCCAACAGTCTTCCGAACACAGGGGTTCGCTCGGAGACTCAAACAAAGCCAGCCCCTCGCTCAGCTCTGGTGATAAGCAAAAACTTATCGGGAGACGAGTCCGAGTAGCTCATGTGAATTTCAAACAGCGATGTCGACCCCCTACAATACAGATCGAATCCTCAACCGTAAAATCGACAATAAGTTTATTAGTTGATACGGGATCTGAGCCAAATCTCATAAAAGAAAAATCGGTCAAACCAGGCACTATAATAGATACGATGGATATTCTCAAATTACACGGAATAACGACGAGTCCAGTAGATACCCTAGGGTCACTCTCTGTAGACATCTTAGGATGTTCAGTCACGTTCCATATCGTTAACGAGAATTTTCCGATCGATCAAAGTGGAATACTGGGAAACGAGTTCTTTAAAGAGATACAAGGCAACGATCGATTACAAGGATCACTGTTTGTATTGGAGAGATAACTGTATTAAATTCTCGAGCCTCGAAACGGTAATAATACCAGCGCGGTCTGCCTCAACTTTTTACATCCGAGTAAAAAACGAAGAAATTACCGAGGGTTATTTACCGCGTTTTAAAATCGGAGACGGGATTTATTTCGGTAAAGCTGTAGTTTCCAATCACCGAGGTATCGCGTATACCCAAGTATACAATACGAGGGAAGAAGAAATCGAACTTGTAGTTCCAACATTGACACTACAAGAATTCGAAGAAAATAATAACGAGAAATCTAAATCTATAAAATCTTCTAAATCGTCCGATTCTTTTAATAAATTTGAAGAAAAGGGCAACAAAAAATCTAAATCTATAAAATCTTCTAAATCGTCCGATTCTTTTAATAAATTTGAAGAAAAGGACAACGAAAAATCTAAATCTATAAAATCTTCTAAATCGTCCGATTCTTTTAATAAATTTGAAGAAAAGGACAACGAAAAATCTAAATCTATAAAATCTTCTAAATCGTCCGATTCTTTTAATAAATTTGAAGAAAAGGACAACGAAAAATCTAAATCTATAAAATCTTCTAAATCGTCCGGTTCTTTTAATAAATTTGAAGAAAAGGACAACGAAAAATCTAAATCTATAAAATCTTCTAAATCGTCCGATTCTTTAAATAAATTTGAAGAAAAGGACAACGAAAAATCTAAATCTATAAAATCTTCTAAATCGTCCGATTCTTTTAATAAATTTGAAGAAAAGGACAACGAAAAATCTAAATCTATAAAATCTTCTAAATCGTCCGATTCTTTTAATAAATTTAAAGAAAAGGACAACGAAAAATCAAAATCTACAAAATTTGAACCATCAAACTCTCTTAATAAATTCAAAGAAAAAGAAAACAAAAAATCGAAATCTACAAAATCGTCTAAATTCATTAAATCCTACGCAGATTGCTTGACAATCGCGGCAGCAAATCAAACGAAAACAAATCGAGTGGAGAAAATTAAAGAATTACTCCGTCTCGAACATCTAAATCCAGAAGAACGCGAAAGTATAAATCGATTACTCGAAGAAAGTTGCAATCAGTTTTATATCCCGGGAGATGAATTAGGTGCAACTTCTAAAATAGAACACGGAATCACTACGATTGACGAGCATCCGATAAATACCCGTCAATATCGTTTTCCTCCAGTTCACAAGGACGAAATAACTCGTCAAGTAGAAAAATTGTACGACGAAGGAATCGTGAAAAATTCACAATCACCTTATAACAGTCCCGTATGGATTGTTCCAAAAAAACCAGACTCACATGGAAATAAACGATGGAGGATGGTACTAGACTTTCGGATGCTGAATGAAAAAACAATCGGAGATTCATATCCGCTTCCGAACATAACCGATATTTTGGATCAACTTGGTGGAGCCAAATATTTTTCAGTTTTCGATCTCGCATCGGGTTTCCATTAAATAAAGGTGAAACCGGAAGACGCACATAAAACAGCTTTTTCAACTCCATTTGGCCATTACGAATTTTCTCGAATGCCTTTTGGATTGAAAAATGCTGCAGCTACTTTCCAACGGTTAATGGATCGTGTATTGTGTGGCCTACAAGGCATCGAACTTTTTGTCTATCTTGACGATATCGTAATATACGCGTCTTCGTTAAGAGAACACGAAATTAAATATACAAAATTAATATCGCGACTTAAAGAAGCAAATCTAAAACTCCAACCTGATAAATGTGAATTTCTACGAAAAGAAGTCACATATTTAGGGCATTTAATAACCGAAGATGGCATCAAACCGGACGAGAAAAAAATCGAAGCAGTAAAGGGTTACCCAGTTCCCCGAAACGTTAAAGGAGTACGGCAATTTTTGGGCTTAACCGGATACTATTGACGATTCATAAAAAGTTTCGCGAAAATCGCAAAACCTCTAACAAATTTATTAAAAAAGGAAACGACGTTCTTATGGACAAACAGTGAACAAGCGGCTTTTCAAGAATTGAAAGATGCTCTCTGCAAGGAACCAATATTGCAACATCCGGATTTTACTCGACCGTTTATCATAACGACGGATGCATCTGGATACGCTATCGGAGGTATCCTATCTCAAGGGGAAATCGGTAAGGATCTACCTATCGCGTACGTTTCACGAACATTGAATGATGCCGAGAAACGATACGAAACATACGAGAAGGAAGCGTTGGCAATTGTTTACGCAGTTAAACAATTCCATCCTTATGTTTACGGACATAAATTCACGGTCGTTACAGACCATAAACCGCTCGTATGGTTCAAAAACTCTCAAGATTCAGCCTCTCGAGTTTCAAAATGGAGATTAAAATTGTCAATGCACGATTTTGACGTTATTTATAAAGCAGGCAAGATGAACGTCAATGCAGATGCTTTATCTCGAAACCCTGTCGAACCACAGAATGTTCATACAATTCAAAATAAAGAACAATCAACTAAACAACGGAATCAGATCGTAACAGAAGCAACGATCCATGATGAACCAAAATTAAACAATACTAATGAACAACCATTGAGAAGAAGCGAACGAATTAGAAAAGAACCTCAAAGGTTAAGAGATGAAATGGATACAAAATTTACGAATTCTAGAAATAATCGAGAAGAAAAACGCGTTAACAAAAATGAAAGAAAATCAAAACAATCTAAAGAAACTAATAATAATAACACAGAAATCCAGTATCAATCAAGCGATTCAGAAGACTCAAGCTGCGATAGCAACAATGAGGAAATAGGTAGCGAGGAAGATCAAGAATTTAATAAAGAAAGGGAACAAGGCAAAATTTCGAAAATAAATGACGTAGACAATTTTCGATATCCCAGAAATTTGATTGAATCTAGAGACCAATTATTTATGAGAAAGGACAGTTATACCTATTTTATCTATGACTCAGGCGAGCCATGTGACATAGGATCGATTCAACTTCAAAGTAAAAATGAATTACCGAAATTTCAAGATTTACAGGCAGGTAGAGCTCAAATGAAAGAACTAGGCAATAGAATTTACATCGCACTACCGATACGTCGACTTAAGGAAGGTCTCACGACTGTAGCCTCAGATATTGAAAAATCATTAGCCAGCTTAGGTGAATTAATCGACTCATTGAAGCTAAAAACAATCAGCATAGCAAAGACGAGCGAAGTCGAAACAATAGAATGGAAAGTAATTAGAAGTCACTTGTGTGTAATAAGTCAATCGAAATGTACAAAAATAATAATTTGCACCGGCGTAATCCAGAATGTTGAGCCACCGAGACGAAAGGAAATAATTAAAGAAATACATTGTTCAGCTCTTGGAGGACACAAGGGAGTTTCGAAGACGTTTAGCAAAATTAGGCATCGTTATTATTGGGAAAATATTAAGAAAGATATACAAGCATTCATTAGAAATTGTTTAGGATGCCAATTAAACAAATTAGTTCGAGTTAAAAATCGAAATCCAATGATTATAACGGATACGCCTGGCACAGCCTTTGACAAAGTCGCAATGGACATCGTAGGTCCTTTAGCGATGACCAAAGATAATAATATATATATATTAACTATCCAAGACCAGCTCACCAAATATTCGTTAGCTATACCATTACCAGATGCAACAGCTGTGACAATAAGCAATGCTTTAGTCAAGAGATTCATTTGTACTTTCGGCGCACCTCGATCTATTTTAACAGATCAGGACAGTAATTTTCTCAGCAAAGTGCTAAAAAACGTAGCTAAACGATTCAAAATTCAACAGTTTAAAACCACAGCATTCCATCCTCAATCGAATGGTTCCATTGAAAGGTCCCATCACGTATTGGGAGAATATCTCAAACAATTTGCTAATCAAGATCAAGAATGGGATGATTGGCTGGAGTTAGCAACCTTTTCTTATAATACTAGCACTCATGAAGGTACACGACATACCCCGTTCGAACTAGTGTTTGGAAAATTAGCGAGACTTCCATCAAGCGATCCAATCATCGACGAAGATGAGATCACATACGATGATTATCTCACTAAATTGGTGACTCGCCTACACGAGCTTCAAGCTCTAGCGCGAACCAATTTAATCGATGCAAAGGTAAAATCAAAAGAAATCTACGATCGAAAAATAAATCCTCAGACTCTCAAGATCGGCGATTTCGTCTTTCTTCTGAAAGGTCCTAAACCTGGAAAACTAGACGATCACTATTCCGGACCGCATGAAGTTCTAGAAGTATTCCCAAAAGGAAATGTAAAAATTCGAATAAAAAAGAAACCTCGCATTGTCAACGTAAATAGATTAAAGTATTCTTATATCACTGTTTAGACAACGAGGAAGTAACTTCAACTAATCTTATTCTTTTATTTTCAGAAAAAAATATATATATATATTTATTATAATAATAATAATAAAATATATATAAATATATATTGTAACGGTAGTTTTCCGTTATCTTAAGTTTTATCTCGAGAGTCGAGGATTTGTGGACTTGAGCAGCGCAGAGATTGATTATGGACACAGGTCGAATATATGGTGGCGTTTATTCAGTGATTTTTTTGTGTCGGTTTACGATTTCGAGAGTGGCCTCCTGATTTTCTTTATTGTTTCGGTTTATTGACGGTTTATGCTTTTTCGTGTGTTGTGACAATATGTTATGATATATATAATATCGATGGGTTCGCAGCGCCCACAATGAGAATTGTTGGGGCTCTGAATTATCCTTATTCGTCGACGGATTGGTTGTTTGTCGTCGTCGGCGTGCTCGTTGCGCCACCTAGGTTGGAACGCCGGGTGTTGGGCCAATCGGATTTACGGAGAGTGGCCCTCAGTTGTCCCAGAATGGGTCCTCGGTTCGCCGGCGAGTTGCGTGATTGCCAGTGAGGTGCGTGAGACGTGCCGCGTGTGCTCGTCGCGCCACCAGTGTGTGCTTGCCAGCGACTGGAACGCCCACGGATCGTCGTAGCGGGGTTGGCTCCCGTCCGCCTCTCGTTCGCACCGTTGAGTCGAAGGATCTCCAGTGAGGTGAGCAAGACGTGGCTCAGGTGCCTGTCGCGCCACCGGTGGTTGTCGCCAGCGGCTGGGACACCCACGGATCAACGATGCGTGGATCGATTGCCGTTCGTGCGGAATTCCGTTGCCGTGCCTTATGGTTGAAGAAGCAGCCTTTTGTCGCTGCGTCGTCGTTTCCAAAATGGCGTTCGGCCGTTGTTCGTCGTATATCGAGCTGCGTCGGTGATGCGAGATTCGCGACGGAGTTTTGTTTGTTAATTTCGTGAGTTGTTTGCTGCTACCCCAAACGTCGCTTTTCATTCGTGAAGTGTTGTGATGGTGTGACCCGTTCGTGGTGTCTCCGTACCCGTGTGTCGTTACGTGATTGTGCTGTGTACCCGTGGATACGTGCTCCGTTTGTTACGACCGGTGTGGGTTTTTCTCTGTTTTGGCTTTGGATTTTCTTAGAATCTTTCCTGCAGGATTAATTCCCTTTTTGTTCCCTTCCTTTAAGGCTGAAGGGAAGGAGGGTGCTACGAATGGGATAGAGGTTATGGGCGCATTTCATCCATTTGCCGGTGCCGTTGTTCCGCCTACTTGCTCCCGTTCCCCGTGCTCATGCCCCGTCCACTCGGTTGTGGTGGCGCTGTCTTCTGCGTTGTCGTCCCGGTGCCTCTCGTTCGCCACACGTCGACTCGTTGCGTGGTCGGCGTTCGATGCACGGAAGCTTGTGTCGTTTGTATTCTCGTCCCGGTGCCTCTCGTTCGCCACACGTCGACTCGTGGCGCTGTCGGCGCTCGATGCGCGGGACCCGTTGTTTCGTCTTGATTCCCGTCCCCGTGCCTCCGGTTCGCGGCACGTCGACTCGTGGCGCTGTCGGCGCTCGATGCACGGGACCCGTTGTCTCCTCTCTGGTGGTCGGCTGATAATTCTCGTCTGAACCTCTGATTCGTCGTTGTTTCCCGGTTTTCAGACTCGCTCCTCCGATTGGTTGCCTCCTCCGGATTGGCTTGGTCTCCTCTGCTGGTTGGCTGGCTGGCTGGATCCGCTTCCGTGGTTGGCTGGCTGGCTGGATCCGTTTCCGTGGTTGGCTGGCTGGTTCCTTGGAGAGAGCTGGCCGGCTGTGGACAAAGAAAATTTTGTGCTCATCTCGTCGCCGTGCCCTGCTTTTATACTGCTTCTGCATCTCGCCATCTCTCTCGTTTGTGCCGGGTGACGTGGCGTTTTCTGCGTGCGCCGGTTCCACGCTGTCTTCGCTGCCGTTTTCTCGCGCTTGGCGTTGCTGCTGTCGAGGTCACACGGTGCCCCCCAATTTCTGCGTCATCTTGTTGGCGGAGAAATTCTTTTATCTTTCATTATTCATTATTATTTTGTATGCTTTTTGTATTCCTCTTTTTTTTTTTATTCTTGTTATGCTTCTTTTTATGCTTGTTTTTTTTTCTTCCCCTTCCGTTATCCGATCTGGTAAGTACATATATATATAGGTAAGTACATTTTTTTTTTTTTTTTTTTTAGAGCAAACATCTACTTTATTCTTGACACCATATTTATTTATAAGCCTCGGTTTACATGCGTTGTATATATATGTATATCTATATATTTATTCATTTATTTCATTATTTTTTACTTATTTATTTATTTATTTATTTATTTATTTATTTATTTTTTATTTTTTTTTTTTATATTTCTTCTCCACTTTCTCCTGATCCGGACTCGTAACCGCTTTCGCCCTGCTGCTGTATGTGTTGGTCGAGGTACCACGGGCCGTCCCCACCCCAATCAAACTCGCGTGGATTCCTTCCCCGTTGGGCGCAATTTGCGTCCACCAAGATCTCCGTGGCGGTCTTGATCCCTCCGTTTTTTTCCACCCACAAACTCACCCACCTGGCATCCGCGTTTGTGTTTCCGTTCTTGATGGACATGTTCCAGGGGTGGGCCGTCAATATCCTTCTCGCGAATCGTATCTGCTCGATGGACCAACCTTCCACCTCCGTTGGTCTCGTCTCGTGGAGGCCTACCGCGACGGCTTGCAGGGCGGTCAGCTGAGTGTATGGTGGCGGGCGATACAATCCGCTCACCGGGTTCCTCACCCCGACTCCCCAGTCGCCGAGCCAGACCGCCGCTTCGTCCTCATCCACCTCTTGGATTATTCCCCGGTACCACGTGGTGCGGTCGGACCGGAGCATTACGCAGTCCCCGGGTTCGGCTCCGTCCGGATCGATTCGTTGGAGGTGCTGTCCTTCCTTAATATTTTGAATTCGGGTCAGCATCCTCGTTCTTCCGTCGTCGGGATCTTCTAGGTGGACGTAGATCCTTGATGGCTCTTCGACGCCTACGACCGTCACCTCGTGGTAATCGCCCGCCATTGCTGCCGTTGCGAAATTCGTGAACATGTTGCTTCTTTACGTTCTGGTTGTCGACTGATCCTTGCTGCATCCGCTCTCTCGCCGGGACTGGTCTCGTTTCTAGCTGGCCCCCGGGCCACCAATCAGCGATCGTGTCGTCCGTCAAGATGACCACCCCTTCCGAATCCCGCGGAAATTTTTGGTCCCACCGTGGAACGCGAAAAAAATCTTCTTGCCGGTGTGCCGTTCGTTTGGCCCGATATTCGCCTCGATCCGTCTCCTTGATCTCGTATTCGCAGGGTACCAATCTCCAAGGAACCTCTCCTGTGGTGGTCAGGGTCCAGCCTTGCTTGGTCTCCGTTGGATTTGCTTGCGATTCCATATTTGTCTTTTTGGTTCGCGGTTTTGCCGTCGACTGTTGTCGTCCGCTTCCCGGAAGTCTTCCTAGGCCTCCTCCTTCCTATTTGCCTTTATCGATTGATAGATCATGGACGTTATCTGGCATCTGGGACGGGTACTCCTCGTCGTCGGATTCCTGTGGGCCCTGACTCGTTTTGTTTCCTATTTTCGGCGCTAGGGGTGCTTCTTTCGCTTCGTCCTCCCGCATTCGATAGTGGCTAAGGAGATTTGCATGGAACTTTCCTCGGATCTTGAGTGTTTCGGGCTCCTCCAGCAGATAGGTTGCCAGCCCTACGAGTTTTTTTTATCCTATAGGGCCCCTCCCGAAGTGGCATCAACTTCGAAATTGTCTGTCGGGTGGGGTCCGATACATTCAATGCCTTTACGAGGACTAAATCCCCTTCCTTGAAGTTGACAAACTTCCGACCTTCGTTGAATCGATCTGCCCGGGCTTGACCCTTCCGTCTGATGCGTTCTCTAGTGATTTCTAGTTTCGCCTCGTAGGTGGCGGGGTCTTCTTCCTCACTCGCCGGGATCCCTAGCCACTTGTTCCATAGTCGTCGCGGTTTTTCCTTCAGGTGTAGTTCCGTCGGGGTATATTCCGTGGTCTCATGGTGGGTCTCGTTAATGCAGTCCTGTACCACAGGGACCCACTTATACCACCCCCCGTGGTTTTCCTTCAGGAAGGTCCTGAAAAAGCGCCCGAGTTCCCGATTGACCCTTTCTACAATGTTCCCTTGGGGGTGTCGGATGGATGAGTAGACTGCCTTTATTCCTGCCTCCTCCAGCTTCTGTAACCATGCCTTAGAAGTGAACTGGGTGCCATGGTCGAATTGAATCCGCTTGGGTTGTCCGTAGACGGGATGTAGTTGTTGAAAATCCGCTTCACGACCGTCGCGGTGTTCGCCTTCCGCATCGGGAACAGTACCACATATTTACTGAAAGCGTCGATGGTGACCAGGATGTGTTTTACTCCCCCCACTGACGCCGGCAGCGGCCCGTAAAAGTCAATTGAGAGGAGGTCTCCTGGCCCTTCTGGTAGGATATTCTGCATTGCCGCATAGCTTTTCTGAATCGCGACCTTGTTTCGTTGACACTCGTCGCAGCCGGCGATGATTTTTCGGATCAGGCGCGCCAGGTGCGGGTAGGCAAAATCGTCGTCGATCATTCGAAAGCATTTCCTCGTTCCCAGGTGGCCGTATAACTCATGGCACTCGACGACCAGCCGCGTGATGATCGCCGATGGAACCACCACCTTCCATGTGTGATCCCGAGATTTTCTCTGCAGCACGCCATCCATTAGTCGATACCGTGGATTCTTTCCACCTTGGCAGATGATCTCGATGAGTTCCTTCAGTCCCTTTTCTTCTCTTTGAAACTCGCGGATCCTCTTCATGTCTTTAATGAGGTCCTTCGAGTGTTTCCTTGCCAATGCTCCGGCGACCACCACGACCTCCTTTGGACTTCCCCCGATCCCGTCACCGTCTTCCGGGTTCCGGCTGAGGGTATCGGCGACGACGTTTCTTTGTCCTTCGGTGTGATCAACTTCTATGTCGTAGTCCTGGATCGATAAAGCGCATCTCATCAATCTTTCTGACGAGAAACGACAAGTTCGGAGGAAAGTCAGCGCCTTATGATCCGTAGCTACCCTGATGGCGGCTCCTGCTAAGTAGGTAGGGAATTTCTTTAGCGCCCAGACGATCGCTAGCAACTCCTTTTCTGTGGTCATGTATCCCAATTCTGCCCCTTTCAACGTTCGACTCGCGAAGGCGACTACCTCCCTTTCCCCGCTGTCGTTCTCCTGGGCCAGTATTGCCCCCAACGCGTAGTTACTTGCGTCAGTGGTGAGGAGGTAAGGTTTGGAGACGTCTGGGTATCGTAGCATGATTGTTTCGCAGAATAGCCTCTTCACCCGTCCGAACTGCTCCTCCTTCTCCTGGTCCCAGTGCCACCGTACTACTTTTCGGATGAGTTCCAGCAGGGGTGCCGTCTCATGAGCGTGTCGATTTGTGAACTTCGTATAGAAATTTACCAACCCCAGGAACCCTCGTAGCTGACGGACGTTCTTCGGGGCGGGGTAGTCCTGGATTGCTTTAACCTTCTCTGGGTCTGGTTTCAGGCCCTCGGTTGACAGGATATGTCCTAGAAAGGCCACTTCTTTCCGGAAGAAATATGACTTCCGGAATTTAAGTGTCATGCCATGGGCCTGGAATCGGCCGAACAGTATTTCCAGGTGCTGGATGTGCTCGTATTGGTCCTTTGATAGGACCAGTAGATCATCCACGAAGTTGATGACGAAATCCAATCCCTCCAGGACGATGTCCAGTGCCCGGATGAGGCTGGCTGTGCTTGTTTTTAACCCGAATGGTGTGACCGTGAATTCGTAGCATTTTCCGCCATGTTGGAAGGCTGTATACTTTCGTGACTCGGGATGGAGTGGCACCTGCCAGAAACTACTTGTTAAGTCCAGTGTCGATATTTTTGTTTTTCCTCCGCAACTCTGGAAGATCTCCTCGATGGGCGGTGCATTGTTGTAATCGTTCACGAGGTATTTATTTGGTTCCCTTGCGTCGAGGCACAATCGCACACTTCCGTCAGACTTGGTGACCGCCATCAAAGGGTTGATGTAGGTGCTGTCTGACTTCTGGATTGACCCGTACTCCATCGTCCGCTGGAGTTCCTCCTGGACCTTTTCTCGACGTGCCGGAGGTACCGGGTGGGCCCGATGAAAATATGGCTGGGGATCCTTCAGCACTAATCGATGCGTATAGGCAGTCATTCTTCCTGGCCGTTTGTCGAAAATCCTCCGGTACTTTTGGACAATCGCTTTGAACTTCTGGCAGATCTCCGTTTCTACTTCTCCGTATTCCTCCATCTCCGTATCGAATTCCGCCTCAGTTAGCTCCCAGGTATCCTCGGACTCTTCTGGGATTTCGAGGCTGCTGCAGACTGGTGCTCGCTCCTCCTCCAACTCCTTTCCCGTTATCCATTTTCCGTCCTTCAATTAAGCGAGACACCGTCCTCCCATCGTGACCTCCTTCTTCGTGGCATCGACCGAGATCCCCATGTTTAGCATCCCGTCAATCCCGATCAATGCCGGTCGGAGTAGTTTTGGCACGACCAACATCTTGATCTGGCCCTCCGTTCCCCTTATCTTGGTGTTCAAGAGGATTTGTTTTTTGATGCGGCTAGCTTCCCCTCCGAAGGCTCCCACCACCTTGGTGCACGTGACGGGGAGGGTAGGCAATTCTCCCGACTTATCTTTTTCTTGGATGAACGTCTCCTCGGCTATGCAGCTTACCTCGCTACCGCTGTCGATCAGTGCGGTTGTTGTAACTCCGTTGATCTCGATCAGGATCTCCGGACACTTTGGGTGGTGGTCGCTGTACCAACACTCTCGTGTAGGATCCGGTTCCGTTCCTAAGAATTCCCTTAGGTCCTCTAGGATGGTGTTAACCCTTACTTCTCGGTGAGGGTGCACTGCCACTTCTTTCTCATTCTCCTTCTTCTGCTCGCCCGTTGCGGGTCTTCTTTCTTCTTTCGATCCCTCTTCTGCCACTTCTTTCTCCTTCTCCTTCTTCTGCTCACCCGTCGCGGGTCTTCTTTCTTCTTTCGTTCCTTGTTCTGCCGTTTTCTTCCCTTCTCCTTCTCTGCGTTGCTCTCTCTTCTCTTCTTCCTTTTTCCACCCGTCCTTCTTCCTCCCCGTCGTTGTGGATCCTCCCGTTGCACCACCCCTCCGTGGATATCTTTTTTTGTTTGTTGAGGCTCTGGGCGCAACGGTTAATCGTTTCCCGTCCCTCTACTTTCGGGGTTTGGCCCCGTGCGGGTGTGTTCCACAAATGGCCCAGGAGGGACCCAGCCGGGTGCCCCCCCATTCGTCTGGAGCGCTTGTATGGTCGCAAACTGACCAGGAGTATTCGGGCGCTGCCATCCCGTTGTTGGCGGTCCATTCTCCCGCCCGGTTCCTCTCTCTTCGGGATTCCCACTGGTCGGCCCATTGTCTCTCGGTCCGGATCTTCTTGATGGCCCTTGATAGGGGGTCGTTCGCTCCCGTCGCCGGGCATTGTATGGCCCTGCCAGGTCAATACTCTCTAGCAACTCGAGAAATTCTCGAACGTTTCTAATCTGCCGGGTTCGCACCGCGCACATCACCTCCTCATCGAAATGCCGTGCCAGACTCTGTATGATCTCCTCGTCGGTTCGTTTTTCCGTTAGGTCCCGGGCGTTACCTAACATTAGTGCCGCGTAGTCGGCTTTCGTCTTCTTTTGTTCATGCTCCCTGTAACAGCCGAATTCCAGATTTCTGCGGACTTTGCTCTGCATTTCTTTGGTCCAGTATCTAGCCGTGAAGACCTCCGTGAACGTTTCCATATCATGTACCTCTTCCCGGACCAGATGCCGCCAATCAGCTGCGGTTCCTTGGAGTGCTTCGGCCAGGGTACTCTTGACGTCGAACCCCGTGTTTTCGCAGTAGGCTCTCAGGTCGTTGAGAAATGCCATCGGTCGTTGTCGTCCGTCGGCACGGAAAATCGGTACTCTCTGCTTGGTGGTTTGTAACCGTGCTATCCCGGTCCCGTTTACCCACGTCACTCCCAATGCCGACGTATCCGTATTCATCGGTCCCCTTTCCTCGAGCCGTTTGATTCGTTCCTCGTGTTCGAGGATGGCTCCCCGATTCCTCCGGGCCTCCGCGATCGCTTCCTGGACTGATTTGTCGAAGGCCTCCCGGGTGAACTGTTGCTCGACTACGTGCTCCTTCAACCTTTTCCCGATCTCTTGTTGCTCGTCCCGTAGTCTCTGTGCTGTCACGCGGAGTCGTTCTCCACACCTCCCTTCTGCAGACGCTACGCTCACCATGACGTGAGTGTCGAATTCTCGTTCTTTGGTCCTTTGCAATCGTTCCCCTCTTCGGAAATCTTCCTGAAGTTTTTTCATCATCTCCATCAACTGGGTAAATTGATCTGTGGGGTTCGGAGGATTGATCACCACGTTCGTTTCTACAGCAGGAGGTGTTTCATTTGTGTCTTCGTCATCTATGCTTTCGATATTCGATAGGTTCCCTATCGTTACCCGTCGGCCATCTTGCGGTCTCCGTCCCCTGAGGACTGCATCTGCCGTGGTGGAGTCCCAGGCGAGTGAGAGTTCTTCTATACTATCCTCATGGGTCTCCCTGATCTCATCTTCTTGTCCTGCCATGTCTTCCCCTTGTGAGAGTCTCCGGGCAAAGCGAGATTTGTATCGCATTCCCTTTTCTTCGCCTGGTCTAATCTCTTCTGCTCGGGTCCCTGTTCGGGCGCCAAATGTAACGGTAGTTTTCCGTTATCTTAAGTTTTATCTCGAGAGTCGAGGATTTGTGGAGCAGCGCAGAGATTGATTATGGACACAGGTCGAATATATGGTGGCGTTTATTCAGTGATTTTTTTGTGTCGGTTTACAATTTCGAGAATGGCCTCCTGATTTTCTTTATTGTTTCGGTTTATTGACGGTATATGCTTTTTCGTGTGTTGTGACAATATGTTATGATATATATAATATCGATGGGTTCGCAGCGCCCACAATGAGAATTGTTGGGGCTCTGAATTATCCTTATTCGTCGACGGATTGGTTGTTTGTCGTCGTCGGCGTGCTCGTTGCGCCACCTAGGTTGGAACGCCGGGTGTTGGGCCAATCGGATTACGGTCCTCGGTTCGCCGGCGAGTTGCGTGATTGCCAGTGAGGTGAGTGAGACGTGCCGCATGTGCTCGCCGCGCCACCAGTGTGTGCTTGCCAGCGACTGGAACGCCCCCGGATCGTCGTAGCGGGGTTGGCTCCCGTCCGCCTCTCGTTCGCACCGTTGAGTCGAAGGATCTCCAGTGAGGTGAGCAAGACGTGGCTCAGGTGCCTGTCGCGCCACCGGTGGTTGTCGCCAGCGGCTGGGACACCCACGGATCAACGATGCGTGGATCGATTGCCGTTCGTGCGGAATTCCGTCGCCGTGCCTTATGGTTGAAGAAGCAGCCTTTTGTCGCTGCGTCGTCGTTTCCAAAATGGCGTTCGGCCGTTGTTCGTCGTATATCGAGCTGCGTCGGTGATGCGAGATTCGCGACGGAGTTTTGTTTGTTAATTTCGTGAGTTGTTTGCTGCTACCCCAAACGTCGCTTTTCATTCGTGAAGTGTTGTGATGGTGCGACCCGTTCGTGGTGTCTCCGTACCCGTGTGTCGTTACGTGATTGTGCTGTGTACCCGTGGATACGTGCTCCGTTTGTTACGACCGGTGTGGGTTTTTCTTTGTTTTGGCTTTGGATTTTCTTAGAATCTTCCCTGCAGGATTAATTCCCTTTTTGTTCCCTTCCTTTAAGGCTGAAGGGAAGGAGGGTGCTACGAATGGGATAGAGGTTATGGGCGCATTTCATCCATTTGCCGGTGCCGTTGTTCCGCCTACTTGCTCCCGTTCCCCGTGCTCATGCCCCGTCCACTCGAGTGTGGTGGCGCTGTCTTCTGTGTTGTCGTCCCGGTGCCTCTCGTTCGCCACACGTCGACTCGTTGCGTGGTCGGCGTTCGATGCACGGAAGCTTGTGTCGTTTGTATTCTCGTCCCGGTGCCTCTCGTTCGCCACACGTCGACTCGTGGCGCTGTCGGCGCTCGATGCGCGGGACCCGTTTCGTCTTGATTCCCGTCTCCGTGCCTCCGGTTCGCGGCACGTCGACTCGTGGCGCTGTCGGCGCTCGATGCACGGGACCCGTTGTCTCCTCTCTGGTGGTCGGCTGATAATTCTCGTCTGAACCTCTGATTCGTCGTTGTTTCCCGGTTTTCAGACTCGCTCCTCCGATTGGTTGCCTCCTCCGGATTGGCTTGGTCTCCTCTGCTGGTTGGCTGGCTGGCTGGATCCGCTTCCGTGGTTGGCTGGCTGGCTGGATCCGTTTCCGTGGTTGGCTGGCTGGTTCCTTGGAGAGAGCTGGCTGGCTGTGGACAAAGAAAACTTTGTGCCCATCTCGTCGCCGTGCTCTGCTTTTATACTGCTTCTGCATTTCGCCATCTCTCTCGTTTGTGCCGGGTGACGTGGCGTTTTCTGCGTGCGCCGGTTCCACGCTGTCTTCGCTGCCGTTTTCTCGCGCTTGGCGTTGCTGCTGTCGAGGTCACACGGTGCCCTCGTGGGGAAAAGAGAAGAAAACGGGGGGGGGGTCCTGCCGCTGGGACTACTACGTCACAATATATATATATATATATATATATATGTTAAAGATCGAAAACGACGTTATCGACGGAGAGGTGCGCTCGCAATGATAACGCGACCGCAGCGCCAAGCTGGGCCCTGGGCGACCAGATAACGGCCTGCGACTGGCAAGGGCAGTTAACGACGAGCGCTGGTATCGATCGGAGTAATCGGAGTAGAGAGAGAGAGAGAGCTAACGGGCTACGCGAGTGACGAGTAAGCGAGAGGGAGGACGGATACGGCCACGAATCCCCATCGAGCGACGACGGGCACACGGCCCACGCGACTCGCGATAATCGACCCTCGACCTTCGATCTTCAATGCGCATATACTTATAAAACGGAGTGTATCCGGAACGTATAATTAAATACATAGCTACAATTATTCTTTTTCTTCATCGCCTACACGCGCCTCTATTTATTTTCCACGCCTTGACCGCATGACCATCCGGACATAATCGCTGGCCCATACCACGCGACGGTCAAGTGACCGTCAAGTGACCAGCAGTAAGGAACGACGTCAACGAATAGGAAATTAACAATCAGAAGTGGGATTATGAAACCCATCCGTGCGTAAAATACAAAAAAAAAGAGAGGGTTTGTGTAGGTCAGGGGCTGAATAATTGCGGGACAGTGGAAAAGATCCTCGACGGACGGGCGACTGAGGCGCTGGTCCGGAGTGGGTATACCGAGAAAAAGTGTAGAAAAATCCATTGGGCAAGAGCCCACGATGTCCGAGCAGGCGTCCGACCAACCCATGGAAACAGGAAGAGGTCGTCCGCCCACAGGCCATGTAGGCCAAGATGGCGACGACACGAGGCAAACGCGAGAAGACACGAACGAAAGCGTGGTCAACCGCAGCCGGACACCGGAAACCGCTAAGGGCTCCGATCTGTATCCGGCAGTTACGATACGAGGCGCGCTCGACGACATCCTACCGATGGACAGCGATGACGACGCGCGAAACCCAACCGCCAACCGAATGTACGAAGCGATTAGACGAGCGGGGCGGGGCCGCCTGCCGACAGCCAATCGATCGACGTATAACGAACCACTACCGAACCCGAAGACGCATGGCGCGCGCGGCGACGGCGGGCGTCAATCACGGGAGAGGCGTGGAGGGAGCGAGCCGGGAGACGTCTCGTACGAGATAGAGCGAATGAGACGGCAATTGCAAACGTACGCGACATGTGGTACGCCGGCACGAGACGAAACATACCATGAAGCCCTACGATATGGCGCCGAGGCCGGAGCGGTGCTGAATAAGGTCTTGGACCACGTCGCGACGCAGGAAGAGCAGCGCCAGACCGTGCCGATGTATCACGTTATTCCCGATCTCAGTAAAAATATCGAGGCATTTTCCGGGAATGGGAAGGGAGTCTCGCCAAGTGATTGGCTCACGAACCTCGAACGGATGCAAACAATCCACAGGTGGCCAGAGAGTTACTCCCTCGAGACGGCGCGGATGCAGCTCCGCGACGGCGCCCGAGACTGGTACCAGGCCCGTTCCAGAGATCTGACGACGTGGACCCGATTCAAAGAATCGTTCCGAAAAACGTTTATTCACACTGAAACCATGACCGAAAGGTGGGAGCGGATGACCGTGCGATCGCAGCGACGGGACGAACCCCTGAGCGATTATTTCCACGCCCAGACACGAATGTGTCTCGGTCTGAAACTCGAAGTGCGTGAGGTGAAGGAGCAGGTGTTGTCGGGTCTGTGGTCACGCGAGTTATGCAGTTCGTTGCTATCGACACGGCACGACGATCTGGACGATCTACTGCACGACCTGGTGGAAAACGAGAGAACGCTAGGGCGATTCGCAGCGCGGGGTAGGACGAGTCGGGAAGCTCCGAAGGCGAGATCGACTGGCAGCAGCACGACCTTACCGACCGCAGGTAGAGCGGACGGGAACAGACGAGAACCCGGAAACGAAACTGACCGAAAGGTCCCGACGCATAGATCCAGCAGTGAGCCCAAGTGCTATAATTGCAATAATTACGGCCATTTATCGCGCGATTGTCCGGAGCCGAGACGAGTACTGCAGTGCCGGCAGTGCAATAAAACAGGACACACGCAAAAGCACTGCCCTGTCGGTAATGCTACGGCACCCGCAAGAGTGAATGTGTTAGCGAGCACAGAGGGCTCGGATGGGGATAAATACGTAAAGCTCGTCGGTTTCGGTGGGTATAAGGTGCGTGCTCTGATCGACACAGGATCGCATGTGTGCACGATTAAAGCGACACGGGCGATTCGAGACGGACACGAGATACTCCGAGTACCGTCGGAACTAAAGGGGTGGGGCCAATCGACCCACAAGGTGACATCGCCGGGTATAATCAAAGTGGACGTTACCGTGGACGATGTGTTGGTTCCAGACGTATGTGTGCGAGTGGTGCCGGACGACACGCAAGACTATGACGCGATAATCGGCCGTAGCTTCACAGAGAAACCGTGGGTAAATTACCGGAAGAGCGCGGGCGAACTGGTATTTACCGTGCGCGAGGAAGGATATTACGAAGAAGCGGTAGAACCGCGATATCCGACAAGCATGGGCGCGACGTTATCGACCGATGTCAAGATACCGCCGGCATCGATACGATGCATTAGCGTCGAGACTGCGACGAGTCGCCACGACGTGGCGGTAGTGAACACGAGCGAGACGGAAAAGACGATATGTGCGGGTAAGCAGATGTTGCGCGGAGAAATCACGCACTTACCGACGGTGGCGCGAAAGATGGACCGGCGGCCAATAAATCGCGCGGACTTAAATATCGGCACAGACCAACCCGAAGAGGTAGTGCGCGAGTTGGTGGAATTATTAAACGAATATCGCGGGTGTGTAGCCTTAGATGTGTTCGAAATTGGCAAAGCGAAACATACGGCGATGGACATCGTAGAAAAACCAGGTAGTAAGCCGGTTTTTGCCAAGCCATACCGTGCGAGTGACGCCGAGAGAAACGAAATGAGGAAAATTATACGCGAGTGGAAAGAGGCGGGAATCGTGCGCGAGACCGAGTCGCCGTACGCCAGTCCCGTCCTCATCGTCAAAAAGAAAAACGGGAAATCGCGACTAGTGGCGGACTTTAGACGTTTAAATCATCAAACGGAGCGGGTACACTTTCCGCTGCCGAACTTAGACGACCATTTGGCGCGAATAGGTGATAGCACAACGTTCGTGACGCTCGACTTGGCGCACGGCTATCTCCAAATCCCGCTTACCGAGAACGCGAAGCCAAAGACGGCGATTATTACCCCAGACGAGACGGTGGAATTCAACCGCATGGTTTTCGGCCTTATGAATGGCCCGGCGTACTTTTCCAAGGTAATGTACAATGTGTTCGGGCCTTTACGCGAAAGCACGGTGTTGTTCTATCTCGATGATATTTTCATACCTGGGAAGGGCTGGGTGGACATCCGCGAACGACTGGTGTCAGTACTACAAGCGTTACGAGGCGCAGGACTAACCGTGAACCTGGAAAAATGCGAGTTTTTGAAGAACCGCGTATCGTATCTCGGGTTCGAAATTAGTGCGCATGGAATCGAACCGGGAAAAGTTAAATCGCGCGCTATATCGGAATTCCCCACACCGACGAACGTGCACGAGGTGAGGAGGTTCCTAGGACTGGCCGGTTTCTTTCGGCGGTTCGTTCCCAAGTTTGCCCATGTGGCAGCGCCACTTCACGCGTTGCTGAAAGAAAAGAAGGATTTTACGTGGGGCTAGGGGGAGGAGACGTCGTTCGAGCGATTGAAGAAGGCGGTGACAAACTCGCCGGTGCTCCGCCCCTTCAATCTAGGACGTGCCACGGAGCTCCACACGGTCGCAAGCGCGGTGGGACCGGGGCGTTACTATTACAACGCGACGACGACAAGAGACTGCGATTGGTCTACGCAATCAGCCGACGCACGAACCCCACCGAGGCTAACTACCACTCGAGCAAGCTGGAGTTGCTGGCGATGGTTTGGGCGGTCTCGAAACTACGACCGATGATAGCGAACATCCCGTTCACTATCGTATCGGACTGCCAAGCTCTCATGTATCTGTCGACGTCGAAAACGATCAATCCGCAAATGGTGCGGTGGAACAATACACTCAGCGAGTACGATTTCGAAATTGTCCACCGCCCAGGAGAGAAGCTACGTCACGCGGACGCACTGAGCCGTGCGCCCGTCGGTGACGGCGAAGATGACGCCCACGAACTGGGAATCTTCGCGATAACGAGTGACATCGAAGAAGTGGGGATGCAGCAGCGTGTTGACCCCCTCCTCCGACGTAAGCACGAGCTGCTGAACAGAAGTGAAAACGAACGAGACCCGAGTGAGAAAAGTGAGATAGAGGGATACACGCAAGTGAACGGTGTAATATATAAAAAAAGGGGCGAGTCTTTGTTATTCGTCGCACCTCGGGCTATGAGAAAAAGCTTAGCCGTACGATACCACGACCTGAAGGGCCACGCGGGAGTGGACCGAACGTGCATCCGATACGGCCGGGGGAAAGACCGTATGCGCTGGTTCACATAGACCACACGGGCCCGTTCGTGACGTCGAAGAAGAAAAATAAATACCTGTTCGTACTAGTGGACAATTTAACAAAATTCGTGTATCTACGAGCCGTCAGGGACACGAAAGTTACGACTGTTGTGCGAATACTGGAGCAATTTGTGACCGACCACGGTGCGCCGCTGAGAATCGTGTCGGATCGCGGAACATGTTTCACGGCGAAGCAGTTCGAGGAATTTTGCGCGAAACACGGAATCCGACACACGTTGAATTCGCCGCGACACCCGCAATCGAACGGATTGGTGGAGCGCGTGAACGCGACGCTCATTCCCCTCCTTCGAGCAAACCTAGAAAACGAAGACGAACGCACGTGGGACGCCCAACTCACACGCGTGCAGCGTGACATAAACGACGCGCCGAACGCGTCAACCGGAGTGAGTCCATTCAAACTACTCTACGGGTACTCCGCGCGCCGATCCGAAGGGGAACTACGGCGTTTCCTCGACGAGGGGAAGACATACACCCCTCCAGCGGCGTTGCAAGCAACGGCGCGCGGGCGTATACGCGCCGGACAAAGGAGGATGGAACAACGCTACAACGCGGGACGAGCGCGAAACGTGGATTTCAACGTCGGGGACATCGTTTTCATGCGAACAGCGCCCGTGAGTAGCGGAGAAAGCACGAAACTACAAGCGAAGTACAGAGGCCCACTGACGATCACGCAACGACTGCCGCACGACACCTTCAAAATTACCGACCTATGTCAGAGGGGAGGGCAGCAATACGCTTCAACGGCACACGCGAGCCAACTGAAGCTATGGACGCCGCACCGAGACGACGACGAGGAAAGCGAACTCGAAGAACCAGCTGACGAACCAAACGAAGACATACCGGCAGTCGATAACGAGAGACCGGCTGAGGAAAGCGAACTCGAAGAACTGGTTGACGAACCAGACGACGACGTGCCCCTAGCCGATGACGATGGAGCGGTCGAGGAAGCGAGCGTGGACGGAGCGCAGCGTCGTTTAAAGCGCAAAACGCGACGCCCACGCCATCTCGACGACTACGTCATCACCACCGAGCCCGAGGACGAGCTCAATCAAGGATGGCCGAACTGTTAAAGATCGAAAACGACGTTATCGACGGAGAGGTGCGCTCGCAATGATAACGCGACCGCAGCGCCAAGCTGGGCGCCGGGCGACCAGATAACGGCCTGCGACTGGCAAGGGCAGTTAACGACGAGCGCTGGTATCGATCGGAGTAATCGGAGTAGAGAGAGAGCTAACGGGCTACGCGAGTGACGAGTAAGCGAGAGGGAGGACGGATACGGCCACGAATCCCCATCGAGCGACGACGGGCACACGGCCCACGCGACTCGCGATAATCGACCCTCGACCTTCGATCTTCGATGCGCATATACTTATAAAACGGAGTGTATCCGGAACGTTTAATTAAATACATAGCTACAATTATTCTTTTTCTCCATCGCCTACACGCGCCTCGATTTATTTTCCACGCCTTGACCGCATGACCATCCGGACATAATCGCTGGCCCATACCACGCGACGGTCTAGTGACCGTCAAGTGACCAGCAGTAAGGAACGACGTCAACGAATAGGAAATTAACATATATATATATATATATATATATATATATATAGAAGAAAGAAATAGAATACTTCAATATTCTATTTAACTTCAACATGGTCAATGGGACATTGACTTTTGCTTTACTGCTGTGTGCTGTAACGAGCACACTCGGAATCATCGGATACGATTGCGGATCATCGAATTCAAATATAACGACTCTGTCTCTGATCGACGTCGGAGACTGCGATATCAAGAAACCGGAAATAAAAACGATTCCTGTTTACATACAATTATTACAACTGAACGAATTTATCAACAATAAGGTCATTCAATGTAAAATCGAAATTCATCGAGTGATTTACTACTGCGGTATGCATTCGCATGTCTCTGTAGTTGCACATGGACAATTAGAGTATTTAGCCGATGTATCTCGAGATGCATGCGAAGAAATGCACAAGGCAGGGCTATATCGAATCGGAAGCAGCTTAATCACTGGCCTCCGCGTAAATCAAACTGCAACTCGAAGCATAAATTTAGCAGGCTCAATTAAAAATGACGGAACTTGCTCTGGAACACAGTATTCCGATCCCTATGGTAGTTGGGACGATGTTGTAGTACAAGGTTCTATCAAAATCACTCTTGCGGAATATCAAGCGACTGTAAATCTAGAGAATAATCGTATCAATTAAAAATCTGGAATAACGTGCCTATTAACGAACCAAGGTTGTATAGACATTGAGGGTAGACAAACTTTTTGGAATTCGCTTCCCGTGGATAGTTGCAAATTTAACCGATACAGTGTACAGTACGAAGGAGTGGCAAAGAAAATTGAAGATGTAGAAAACAGTTACCTTCAAACAGTCTATACACTTTCAACTGAAGATGTAACATTTGCTTTAACAAAAAAATCTGAGCAACCATTGTGTGGTTATACGTTAATACGCACGGAACATCCGAAACTACTTATATTTGAAACTAAAAGGGGAGATTCGTTCGCTAAACCAAAGCCGATAGCCGTAGAAAATCTAGATATATTCACATATGTAAATTCAAAATTCGGATTCGTGGAAAAACACATTCGAAATCAAATGAATCAATTATAACTTGACGTGTTGACGCAACGATGCAACCTCGAACAACAAGTATTGAAGAACGCTCTCATAATCGCAACACAATCACCTGATGAATTCGCATTCCATCTCATGAAGGGACCGGGATATATGGCCGTCGTCACTGGAGAAGTAGTCCATGTAATCAAATGTATACCAGTAGAAGTAACAGTCCGGAGGACTGAAAATTGTTACCACCAGCTCCCGATCTCCAGGGGTGATCAAAGCTTATTTCTCACACCACGTACTCACATTATCATGCAAACAGGTACAGAAATGACGTGTGATGCTTTGTTACCATCGCAATATCTTTTGGGAGATTCTTGGTATAAACTTTTGCCAGGACCTGTCCAAAGTCTACCTCCAACCATCATCAAGCCGATGACCGAGCCAACGTGGAAATACACCAATCCAGCATCCTTGGCAACCAGCGGAATTTATAGTCAAGAAGATATCGAAAAACTCCGGGACCACATAATGTTTCCAGTGGAAAAACCGGCGGTGCTCAACACGATCGCTCGAGGCATTAGCGGACAACCCATTGGCACACAAGGGCTAGCATTTTCAAAAATGCTCGGGACGGATGGACTGAAGCAACTAGTCGACTCTGTTTGGGAAAACATGTGGGGTCGATTCATGTTCTTTGGGACCGCGAGCGCTGGAGTTATCGGGATCATAGCACTAATTCGAGTGATAAAACTCATCGCGGACACCATTATTCATGGTTACGCACTCCACACCTTGTATGGATGGTCGATATTTCTACTTGGAGCAATTTGGGATTCTGTAACGCATCTATTACTGCACCTGAATCGGAATCTCAACGAAACACCACAACCAGCGATGGAAACGCTTGAATCACGCGAACTCCAAACGGTACATATCCAAAATACCCAGGAAGACGAACATCAGGAGGAAGAAAAGTCTACAGCTACAACTACCCCGACGGAACCAATAAACGGTGCATTCTCACTGAGGCACTAATCGAGGATCACGTCAACACGATCACGCAACTTGAGTGATTAATATTTCATTTTTTTTCTGATAAATTTTGATAATAATAAAAAAAATATATTGTGACACAGACCCATACTATTCCTACTTTCTCCCACATTCTTTCCACGTTCCATAGATGCATTCCGACACTAGTTTTCCCATCAGCCCACCCGTTGGTGGCCACCTGCACCTGTACCCAAATTTATGGTCATCCGGTCCACCACTCTGTGGTTGACCTTCTTCCCGACTTTCCCACCAATTCCCGACGATCCCTTTCTCTCAAGATTCCCTTCAAGAATGCCTTCGCATTCCACGGTCATTATGACTTTCCCTTAATCAATTCAGGTCATCTCTTCAAGCATACCCGCCTTTTCCCACAGCCTCCTGATTCAACCCCCACCACTCACACCCTTCTGTAGTTATAAGACTCGATGTAACCTAGGCTAGTTAGTTAGTAGTAACTCTGTAAATCGAGCGAAAGCTCTGTCCGACAGTGGACTGTGAAAATAAACGTCTCTTGTTATTTACTTTCGTGTCTACCGCGTCTACCGTCCTACAACCGCGTCTTGAAGCCAGATTGGCACGCTCAGTTCTTAGACTTTTCATCGAATTCGAGCTTGTGACATAACAAATTGGTGCTAAGTGTGGGGTGGTGCCATTCTTACGTGCTGGAGACTTAGGACCGTTGGACTACACGGAAGGAAACGACAAAGGACACCGCAACAAACTGGATTACCAACAAACGGTGAGTCACTCTTTTACTCATTATCGCACGCCTATATCGATCGCGAGTGACTCCGATACAGACTCTACAACAACAAAAGACATGTCCCTGTCGAGCCTAAACAAAATAATCAAAAACACAGTGAATAAAATGTCCGATCAAACGAACGAAGTGATTGACAATCCGCGAATTGAACCGCCATCGAGAGCCGCGAGTGAAACATCGGATGACACATTCGAGCCATTGCAGCCCAAAGAGGCGATAGAACTTATTAAACCATTTGACGGAAAGAGTATCGGTGTAGAAGCCTTTATTAGTTCAATCGAAAAAGTGCGGGTAGACGTTTCGCGACCAGACTATTTCCGTCGTCTTATTATCGCGAAGAAAATCACTGGCGTTGCCGAACGCGAACTTAATGAATACGATACGGATAGTTATGAACAACTGTACGATGCCCTTCGAATTTTATACGGAAATTTACAGCCGGTTAGTGTTTTTCGGGATAAACGTTCGCGTACGTTTCAAGGAAAGAACGAAAGTGTTTCTCATTTTACGAACCGATATTTAGAAACGCAAAATCAAATGTTATCTCCGTGCTCGCGAACTCATTGACGGACGAAACAGAGCGAAGATCGATAATAAAATACGAAAGACAACAAGGTCTCGAGCAGTATTTACTAGGGCTTCGAAAAGAAATTTCGACGGAAGTACGGGCGCAAAGACCGGACAACATTCGTGCAGCCATCGCGAAGGCTCAAGCAGCGGAGGCATACGATTATACGAGGGAAATGATGACCCGAAACCTCAACCTCTCCGAGCGCCACCCCGACACGCGCCCTAGGCCACCCAATTCTCAGGCCAGGTCACCGAATACCCCAATATCGAGCCAACGGACCCCGACCAGGTGCAATTACTGCCACAATTTGGGACACCTCGAAGCTGCCTGCCGTAAAAAAATGCACAACGCGCAGCAAAGGTCGGAGACCCCAGGACGGCCTACGGGTTTTCGGGAGCGCCAGCAGGTACCTCGGCCTCCCTTCGTCCCACGTGTCCACCATGTGCCGGAAAAGGTAATAGTGGAACAGCCGGAACAACACGAGAATGCATCCCTCGGATCAATGCCATCGGATCAACCAAACGGGTCGTCAGATTGCCAATGGACGACACTCGCAGACCAGGGAGATTTCTATTAGACACCGGTGCAGCGATCAGCCTGATAAAAAAGGGAATTCTCGATGGAAAAGCAAAAGTTAATATGAACATTAACACCGAATTCAAAATGGGTAACGATCTACATAGATCGTTATTCATCACACAGCAGGAGTTCGACGGCCAAAAACATGTATTTCACGTCGTCCCCGATGATTTTCCACTCGAAGAAGACGGGCTGATCGGGATTCCCTTCATGGAAAAATACCAAACCTACATTGGCATAGGAAAGAAGAACTTCTTCGAAATTAATGGTAAGCGACTCCAATTCGAGCCCCTTACGGTTACGATCCCGCCACGGGCGATTTATTGGATCACAGTACCGACCAACGTGTCGAACGGACCGGCTGTGACAGCCGAGAAAAACAATCGATCCGTAGTACCCTGTATTTACGAAGCACGGGATTACGAAGCCCGAGTCCCTCTTATAAACGACTCGGAAGACCCAAGACGGGTTACGGTAAATTTACTGCGTGGGATCCCAGTCGGGAAACTCACCCCTTCGCTGTCGGAGGAGCGCCAAGACGCACCGCCAGACGCAGTAGGCATTTACCACATCGAGAATCAAAACTCCGCCGAAAGAATTCAGAGACTGAGGGAAAACGTGCGTTTAGAGCACGTGCCGCCCGAACAAGCTGAACAGGTATGGGACATCGTCTCATCCTACCCCGACGTCTTCGCGCTACCTGGAGACCCGTTGCCAGGTACAAGGTCGGTGAAACACCGCATCATTACGAGCGACGACGTCCCAATAAATGTCAGACAATACCGGTACCCTCCAGTGCATAAGGAGGAGATTGACCGGCAGGTGAACGAAATGTTGCAGCAGAAACTCATCGAGCCGAGCGACTCGCCGTACAACGCTCCACTGTGGGTTGTTCCGAAGAAATCCGATGCATCAGGGAAGAAAAAGTGGAGGATCGTCATCGATTTTCGAAAACTCAACGAGAAAACCGCCCACGACGCCTACCCTCTTCCGTGCATCGACGAGATATTGGACCAACTGGGAAGAGCGAAATACTTCTCAGCGTTCGATCTAGCTTCTGGGTTTCACCAAATTCCAATGGACGATCGAGATAAACAAAAGACTGCATTTTCTACGCCGGAAGGCCACTATCACTACAACAGGATGCCATTCGGCCTCAAAAACGCACCTGCGACGTTCCAGCGGATGATGAACAATGCACTACGTGGACTCATCGGCAACACGTGTTTTGTTTATCTCGACGACATCATCATATACGGAAATACGCTCGAAGAACATAATAAGAAACTTGTCGACGTTCTCGAACGGTTGCGCCAGTCCGACCTCAAGCTTCAACCGGACAAATGTGAATTCCTCCGCCCAGAACTGGAATTTCTGGGTCACGTGATATCAGAGGAGGGAGTGAAACCAAACCCGAAGAAAATCGAGGCAGTACGACATTTTCCGACACCGCGCGACCCGAAACAAATAAAACAGTTCCTCGGTCTTGCAGGATACTACCGCAAGTTTATTAAGGACTTTAGCAAAACTGCTAAGCCACTCACCGAACTTTTAAAAAAGGATAATCCGTGGGCATGGACAATAAAACAAGAACAAGCTTTTCAATCGTTACGAATTGCTCTCACAACGGCGCCAGTGCTATTATACCCAGACTTCACACAACCGTTTATACTAACGACCGACGCTAGTAACCATGCGGTTGGTGCAGTATTATCACAGGGACCGATCGGTAAGGACCGGCCGGTCGCCTACGCATCTCGCACCCTCAATAAAGCCGAGCAGCGGTATTCCACCACGGAGAGGGAGATGTTGGCAATAGCATGGGCCACAAAGTATTTCCGGCAATATTTGTACGGTACAAACTTTAAAATAGTCACTGACCACAAACCGCTTATCTGGATCTTAAAGGCAACGGATCCTCCAACGAACAGTCGCCTCATGCGACTTCGAATGAAATTAGAAGAGTACGAGTATGAGCCTATCTATAAAAAAGGTTCACTTAATACTAACGCCGATGCACTATCTCGTATCTATGCGGTGACCACCCGCGGACAGACCGGGCGGCATCAGGATACACCGCAAGTCGAAGAAATAGTACAAGAGGACGAAGAGGACCAAGAGGACGAAGAACAAGAAGAACATCGGAACGCCGTAGACTCACCCATTTACATGGAATTCGAGCTTACGGAAGAAGATCCATGCGTCCCGGAAATAAGCGAGCAGGCTCCGCCGAAGAATACAAAAGAATTAAAAATAACGGACCATCCGTCAGACCATGACCATCATTTGCACATCGACTTTTCAGAAGACGAGATAGACTGGTTCAATCGCCTCGCAGTCGCACTAACGAGAGTTAATGAACCAACAAAGATTAATCTGGGTTGCGAGTACTTGAGTATTCACCCGTCTATCAAATCTCGATTGAAGCAAATGATTAATTTCATTTGGTCAAAAAGGGACAACCGGTTGCCGCTATACTTTTACGACA
The DNA here is from genome assembly GCA_963662125.1 of Diplazon laetatorius. Taxonomy (NCBI): domain Eukaryota; kingdom Metazoa; phylum Arthropoda; class Insecta; order Hymenoptera; family Ichneumonidae; genus Diplazon; species Diplazon laetatorius. The sequence continues at coordinate 8,224,805 of OY759165.1, read as the reverse complement.
GGGATCTCTACGAGCCAGGTACCGAGGAGGATCGCCAACGGATTATAAAGGAACACCATGGGACCCAAGCTACCGGACACTTCGGCGTAGCTAAAACCCTCGACCGCATTAGGGCTGTCGCTACCTGGACCAACATGCAAAGAGACATCGAAGACTATATCCGTCGATGCGACACCTGTCAAAGGGTCAAGTTGGTCCGTGTTCGTCCACAAGCGGACGCAGTAATCACCGACACACCGGAACGGCCGAACGATAAAATCGCTCTCGATCTCGTAGGACCCATTCCCGAATCGGTTGACGGGTACAAATACATCTTATCGGTGCAAGATCAGTTAACAAAATTCATCACGCTCATCCCGCTTAAAACTCAAGATGCCAGGGCTACAGTCGACGCTCTGGTAGAACATTACATTTATATTCACGGTGCGCCGAAGAAAATATTAACTGATGGAGGTCGCAATTTCATAAGTCAGACCTTCAAACATATGGAAAAGTTATTCAAGATTTCTCACATGACGACAACATCGTTCCATCCTCAAAGCAATGGAAGCCTTGAAAGAGCTCATGGACCGATCAAGGAACAAATAAAAGCGCTTATCCATGATCAACGCGACGATTGGGATAAGAAATTAAAATTCGTATCCATGGCATACAATACATCGAAACAAGAAGGTATCGGAATCACACCCTTCGAAATGCAGTTTGGTCGGAAACCAAATATTCCAAACAGCATCCCCATTCACCGTACCAACGCCACCATTGACGAATACTTCGAAGGACTCCGCACAGACCACGATCGAATCCTGAAGAAAGGACGAGACCACCTCATCGCAGCAAAAGAGCGCTCTAAAGTCAGCCAAGACGCTCACATTCGACGCAGTTCGCCAATTTTCAACAAAGGAGATGAGGTTCTCATGGCTCAAGAACGAGACAAATCCCCGCTTGCTCCAAAGTGGGAAGGGCCAGCCATAATTATCGATAGGGCGTCCGACGTTAATTATGAAATATTATTGCGAAATAGGAAAAAGTTAATTCATGTTAATAAACTGAAACCTTATTATCGGAACTAATCGTTATTTATGTGCAGGGCAAGATGCTGCTCTTTCTATTCCTGCTTGTGTCGAGCTATACAGGGGCCGATGTAATCGAGGTCGAGCCAATCACTGGGCCCATTTACATGGAACATCTGGGAGACGTGGTAATGTACCACAAAACCTGGACCGTCGTCAACTACGTCGACTTGAGAGAGATCGACGCGCAACACATGCAGCTCTTCAGCATCGTTCACAATTTAGAGACCGTATGTAATATAACAACCGCCCCAACATGTACAGAATTTGTAACCATCAAAACCGTATCAGAACCGACAAGAAATTCACGCAAACCACCGACATTATGCTAAATAAAACTCTTAACACTCCCACACTCGATTACCTTCTAGCCAATCACTCAATAAAGTTAGAAGATTTACAATTAACCACACTAATGAGACCAACTCATATTGACTTAACCCAACTCAAATCCCTCGGACAAACCCTAGACGAAATATCAGAGGAAGCCGAGAAGATTGGAAGCCATAGACGCAATAAAACTTTATTTGAAACCGCTCGTGATGGACTCAGGTACTTAGGGTACGCGTGCATTGGAATCGTGATATCTTTGCTAGCTTTTAAGATTGGATTTTGTAACTGCCTTGGCGTTTTAATCAGCAAATGTATGTCTTCTACTTTTTCACCATGTATAAATGTTTACAACAATTGTTTCCATAATAACACCAGCGATCACAACAGTTATGATGTGCGATACCCGCAAGACGAATTGATAGGCCTAGCTAACCTACACCGAAATCAAACCAATTCTTCAATTAGACATAAGACTAGACGTAATCTTAATTATAACAAGGCCTAAGAAAATCCATTATTTTGTTACATGGATTTTCTTGAATAAGGGGGAAGGTGTGACACAGACCCATACTGTTCCTACTTTCTCCCACATTCTTTCCACATTCCATAGATGCATTCCGACACTAGTTTTCCCATCAGCCCACCCGTTGGTGGCCACCTGCACCTGTACCCAAATTTATGGTCATCCGGTCCACCACTCTGTGGTTGACCTTCTTCCCGACTTTCCCACCAATTCCCGACGATCCCTTTCTCTCAAGATTCCCTTCAAGAATGCCTTCGCATTCCACGGTCATTATGACTTTCCCTTAATCAATTCAGGTCATCTCTTCAAGCATACCCGCCTTTTCCCACAGCCTCCTGATTCAACCCCCACCACTCACACCCTTCTGTAGTTATAAGACTCGATGTAACCTAGGCTAGTTAGTTAGTAGTAACTCTGTAAATCGAGCGAAAGCTCTGTCCGACAGTGGACTGTGAAAATAAACGTCTCTTGCTATTTACTTTCGTGTCTACCGCGTCTACCGTCCTACAACCGCGTCTTGAAGCCAGATTGGCACGCTCAGTTCTTAGACTTTTCATCGAATTCGAGCTTGTGACATAACAATATATATATATATATATATATATATATATATATATATATATATATATATACACATATATATTTTTGAGGATAAATAGATAAATAAATATGTGTTTATATAAATTCTTATTTCTAATCTAGTTATACCAGCGACCTTGCATTATATCCAATTTATAATTTTAAAGATTTTATATTCCGTTTTTCTCCATCTTTAAATGTCGTTTTGAACTTCTAAACCGACATTTAATCTCTGCAGGGAGGTATTACGTCCCCGTAACGCCACCACAAAGACGCCTGTAGGGCTGCAACCCTCTAAACGCAGGCGCGGGTGTATGCCCTTTTCAAGGGGCTTACAAAGACATAAGGGAGGGGGGTTCTTGGGCCTTCAGCTCGAGAAAGATGAGAGCGATTCTCCCCACCTTTTTGGAAAAACTAACGAGTGGGAAACGGGAAATTTCAGCCAATAAGATGCAAAGAAAATTTGCCCTTTCCCACCCTTACGACTAGCAACTCGCGACTTGGGTATAAAAGCGCGAGATTTTCGTAATTTCGTCACTCAACGAAAATCCACCGCCGACGACAAGTATTTTTTTAAATAGAAGCATACCCTCCGGAACGAGCTCAATATTGTACAGCTTTTCCAACTTTTACAAAGTTTAAAGTCTTTAAGTAAAAAGTAAGTTAAAATTTAACATCTTAAAATCATTCTCAAACCCTATGTAAGAGATTGCGCGGTTCGCTACGACTCTTACTCCGCTCCACAAAATCTAAGAGATTGCGCGGCACGCCACGACTCTTATTCCTTCCCACAAAACATAAGAGATTGCGAGGTACGCCACGACTCTTATTCCTTCCCACAAAACATAAGAAATTGCGCGGTACGCCGCGACTCTTATTCCTTTTCCAAAAACATAAGAGATTGCGCGGTACCCCGCGACTCTTATTCCTTTTCTAAAAATATAAGGGATTGCGCGGTACGCCACGACTCTTATATTTTCCCTTCTCGATCCTTGGAACCACGGGAATCCCGTCGGTCTCGTTGAGTCAAATTAAAATCAAATCCATATTCAAATCATTCAATTCACGATATTTCATACCAAAAGACGATCCTCGTCGCAACTTTTATATAAATAAAATAAAAACCTAAATTCAATTCAAGTAATATTGAGTCTAACAATTCATTTATTCGACCAAATCTTCTAGCCCGTATCCCGGACTAATTAGCCGTAGCTAAGGTCCAAAAGAGGGCATATTCTTGATTTATGTTATTTGGACGTAACAATACCCACCCACCCACACACACACACACACACACACACGAACACGGTGACACGACATTTCAACCAGGACAAAATAACCGCGACAAAATAACCACGACATTACAACCGCAGACAAAATAACCCCGACAAAATATCCGTGGATGAAATAACCTGAAGATAAAATAACCGCAACCAAATAACCATAGATATTTTTAATTTTCGGCTCAAAATCTCCAGTTTGTAATCATGCTTCTGTGCTGAGATTTTCGCGCGTAATCATTAATAAGCAAGGATTAACCGAGCTCAATATTAATGAAATAAATAATGTGTTGCTAAGCGTCGCCGACAAGCGTACCGTAATATTGAAGAACGAATTACCTCTGTAGTAACGAACGATTA
>OY759165.1:7960660-8198160 GCA_963662125.1 Diplazon laetatorius | reverse complement strand
CGCATGCACACGCACATGCACACGCACACGCGAACGCGAACGTGAAAGCGAACGCGCACGCACGCACGCACGCACGCACGCACGCACGCACGTACACGCACACGCACACGCACACGCACACGCACACGCACACGCACACGCACACGCACACGCACACGCACACGCACACGCACACGCACACACACACGCACACGCACACGCACACGCACACACACACACCTACACACACACCCACTCCCACACACACACACACACGCACACACACGCACACGCACACGCTTCCGCACACGCACACACACACGCACGCGCACGCGCACGCGCACGCACGCACGCACACGCACACACACACACGCACTTCGAAACTCACGAGCGTGCGTAATCGAAGTCTCTTCCGAAACCCGTGCTTTTCTCAAGGAAAAACAAAAAATATATCTTCGATACACATGCTGTCGGTTCGACGACCACGTTAGGGTCCTGCAATGCTTTAAGTTTCTGGGTTTCGGTCATCTGGCCAAAGATTGCACAAATTCAGCGCACCGTTCGCACTGCTCGGAAGATCACGAGACCTTATCTGCAAAAATCGAGCTCAGACTCCAACCTGCTAAAATTGTAAGCACGTTTCGAAAGACACAGACCACAAGCACAGTGCGTCGGATGGCAAACGGTGCATGACTCTGTCCAAGCGCATCGCAGACAAAGCTTGCAACACTGACTATGGCTAAGTATATAATAAATAACGAACATGATTTCTCACGAGTTTGTCACGTAAATTGTCAATCGTTTCAGGGCCACCTTGACGAATTTCGTCACTACTTTACGGAAAACTTTTACCACAAAATATGCGTGTCTGAGACCTGGTTGAAGCCTGAAACTCCAGACAATTACGTTAGATTACCCGACTATTGTTTACTCCGAGGCAATCGTCTTGGACGAGGCGGCGGCATTTACGCACATAGGTCCCTAAGGGCACGTGAGCTGACACACTCGGGGGGTGCATACTGCGGGAAACCCGAATACATGCTTATCGAAATCACGACACCGAATCACTCTAAAATTCTAGTCAGTGTCCTCCCCATGTCGGCTACCTGTCAGAGTTCGAGGATATTTTTTTGCAATATAGCGCTCAATATCAACACAGCCTTATTCTTGGTGACTTTAACTCGGACATGAAAGTTAACACGCACGACAGTGCCCATCTTCGTAACTTCCTCGATGTTTCCAACTTGTTTCTCGTGCCATACCAATCAACACATCACATCTTAAACGCAGTCACGTTATAGGATCTGTGCATCATAAATGACGTCAATAAGATTATTATATTATATAGACAATTAGTGTCGAAACAAAAGCATTGCAGGCACCGTGGCTAACACCGGAAATTAAAGCCCAAATGAAAAATCGCGACAGGGCTCGCAGGGAGTGGCGCAGGATCCGCGCAAGTATGCTAAACGCCGGAAGCATTAAGTAGTAAAAGTAGCTGATGATTGGTTCAAACTCCTCAGAAATGCAGTGCAAGACATGGTCAGAAATGCCAAAAACAAATACTCTAACTGCTTTTTCACAACAAAAACCAACGCATCGGTCGTCTGGAAAGAACTGCGCAGCTCAGGCCTAATAAAAACTAGCAGAAACGAGCAACCTCTAGCCACCTCTATCACCTGCTTGAATGTTGCGAACGTCGGGGCTGACTCCACTTATGTTCTGACTTCCAGGTACCTTGGTACTACCTCGGAGAAAGAAGATATAGTGACGAAAAATTCTATTTTGAGAACATAAGCTACGAAACACTTGACAAATCACTGGCCCACTCAAAATCATCTAATCTGCGAGTCGATAAGCTTTTTACTGCGATTATTCGACTGGCTCTACCTTTCATACGGCCAATGATCCACCATCTCTTCTCGTACTCGATAATGACAGGAATTTTCCCTGCCATCTGGAAATTTGCCTTGGTCAGCCCCATTGCAAAAGTCAAAACATGCTCGAACTACTACCGATCAATCTCTATTCTATGCGCTCTTTCCAAGGCATTGGAAAAAATAGCGTTTGATCAAATTATGCAGCATCGAAACTCGACTTGACTTATGTCAGTCGGCCTATCGAAAGGGCCATAATACCCAAAGGGCACTTCTTCGGGTTCTGGACGACATACGAGAGGCCTGTGAGTCACGCCACGTTAGACCGCTTGTTCTGTTCGATTTCTCGAAAGCTTTTGATCGCGTACGCCATGAAATCTTGATAGGTAAACTTCGAGCCATCAACTTCAGAATCGTCACTGCACTGGATCTGCTCGTATATTACAGGCAGATGCCAAGCAACACGCAACTCGTCGACAGGAAAAATATCTAACTGGGCAAGCGTAGAAAACGGAGTGCTCCGAGGGTCAGTCCTTGAACCCTTGCTATTCGTGATGTATCTCAGTGGTTTTAGTAATGTACTCAAACATTGCCGGTACAATTCCTATGCAGACGACCTCCAGATCTACTATCATTGCAAACCTGACCAGATAGCCGAAAGTATAGCACTTGTAAACGAGGATATAATCTCCATACTAAACGGGCCACGACGTCTGGGCTATTACTTAACAAGGACAAGACCAAGGCAATAGTAGTCGGAACTCGTTGCTTCACTGCAAACATTCCCTTCAACGACCTCCCTCCTATAAAGCTTGGCGATGTCAAAATACCGTTCTCAACGGAAGTAGTATGTCTGGGCATAACAATAAGTAGTACCTTGCCATGGAATGTGAAACCCTGCCAAGATCGCGAAAAAAGTAAACAGCATACTTTATCAACTAAAGCTAAGTAGAGACCTATAAGCTACCTAATACTACCCTATAAGCTCAGAGAAAAACTAGTCTCCACGTTAGTCTTTCCACATCTCGATTATTGTCGCCTCGTCTACCTCGACATTACAGATGAGCAAAATCTCATCCTCAGCCGCTCCTTGAACGCCTGCATTCGTTTTGTGCTCGATTTAAGACGAGATGCACATATAACGGAATACTATCAGCAGCTAAATTGGCTAAAAGTCAAAGACAGGAGAAGATATTTCCTCGAGTGCCAAACGTATAAACTGCTTGCCTCACATGTACATAAGTTTTTATTTAACAGGATGGAGAAAGTTGATCCACACCGGGAAAGGAGTTCAAGACGACCTAAGGACTGGATCTATCCAGCAAAATGCAGAACATAACTGTACAAAAACTCCTTGACAGGAGCTGCTCCGGATTTTTATAACTACCTGCCCGCTGTAATCCGCGGAGCTCAAACCATCGACACCTACAAGAAACTGCTCTTCTCGCACATGTTGTCAATCATCTAGTCATTACAAAATATTAGTCTTAGTCCCAGGACCAGTCACGCTAAAATGTTTAGTCAGACCCCGATACCTTGAGACGGGCGGATCAAGTAGTTCGTCGACGGGCAAGGGGCTGTTTTCTTTTTTCGTTTTGAAATAAGCTGACTTAGAAATGATATTATTAATGTAATTTTAACTGAATTCTCAATAACTGTTGTTTATCTTTATTTTATCGAAAGTCGACATTTACGAACTGCGTTATTAATTGATTAATTTATCTATTTGTATATCTGTTTGTTTATTCACTTATTTATTTATTTATTTATTTATTCATATTACTTTCTTTCTCGACACCACCGAACATATTCCAAACTGTACCTTATATCAATCACACTGTCCAGAATATCATGAACACTTGATGTAATTTCGAATGCCACGCGCTTAAGGGGACCAGACCCAGAGCTTATAATAACCCGTGTAAAAAAAATTTGCTTGGCCGGGCGCTGGCAGCTCGTTGTACGCTCCCGTGATATTTGGGTGGCACTTCGCTAACGTTTGGCTACACGATGTCTCATGAGGCAACGCTCGGTAGCCAGACCGCTGTTGCGGTAGAGTATTTGGCATTTGTCTGGCAGAACCAGAAGGCACAATTTGGTTCACCGATAGACGCGTACGGTATTTGGCATTTGTATGGCAGAGCCAGAGGATACAGTTTGGCTCACTTTCGGGCACATAGCATATTTGGCAGGTATATGGTACCGCCAGAGCCATTGCTTGGCTCACCTGTGGAAACGAAGAGTGATTGGCGACTGCATGGCGAAGAAAGAGGAGATCGTTTGGCTCACACGTGGACATACGTTCGGGTGTTCCATACAGTGGCCGGTGTATAACGAAGCTTAGGGTGGACCACCGATGGGTCGATTTTAATGATAATTTTTTTGCGTTTTGCTTTTTTATTGCCATATCTTTTTTATTTATTTTTCTTGCACATCGTTTATATGAACCAAAGAATGCGTTAGTTAATGATCATTAGCTTCGGCTCACGTACGCGCCTCTCACACTGACTTGGAGCGCGCACTGACGGCGATGCTTTATAAATTGCAAATTAAACTTGATCAATATATATCGTAACATCGAAGGTCAGGCTGGACCACCCATGGGATCGCCTTTGTTTTTTAACCGTCGTTTTCGCCTGCCTTTTATACATAGACTTATATCATTTAATAATTGGGGACGAATTGGAAGCAAAAAATAATTGCAGACGACTCGTTCAACTTATTGAACATTATGGTATCAATTTTGGTAAAACATGTGTACATCCTTATTTTTAGCCGAAATTATCAATTAAGTTGTTGAGTTCCTATAATTTTTTTTTTTTAGTTTTCTAATTCACTCCGAACCTACCCGAGTAAAAATATTCTTCTTAGCCATCGGCGCTGCGCTACCATTTGGCTCAGCGACGTGGCAAATGTCTGGGTGATCGCTACCCCGCGCGTGGCCCCGGTATATGGCCATTGAAGGGCTCAGCAAACGATCCCGAACGGCAGCCAAGTAGTTGGCTCGCAGTTGGATATGCCCAGTATGTGACAGCGTGTGGACGAGCCATACAGCTACCAAATAGTGCATCTATGATTCCGCCAAACCCACGCCATGCATACGCCAATCTGCATGACGTAACCGCGACATGTAGCCCATGTACGGGTCAGGCAAGAGCCACATACCGGCCAAGCTTGAGCCATACAGTTTCCAACTATAAGCCAACTACTTGGCTGCCGTTCGGGATCGTTCGCTGAGCCCTTCAATAGCCATATACCGGGGCCACGCGCGAGGCAGCGACCACCCAGACATCTGCCACGCCGGGTTGGGGTCGAAACCCAGAACGAGCAATGTTTAGAAAGGGCAAAAACCCGAACGCGCAATGCTTCGAATGAAAATGTTCAGAAAGGGCAAAACTTCGAATGAGATTGTAGCGAACGTATTATATGCCGAACGCCTACCAGTCGGCGCGGTTTTCAACATTTCCCGACTTTCGAGCTTTCCCACGCGTAAACTATCAAGGTTAGATATATGCCGTCGCGGACTTTTTTATAGGAAATTCAATTCTCTACAACATTGTTTATGTGAACTTTTGGTCTATATAGCGTTGTTTAACCAGCGTTTGGACAGAAACAAAATAAAACGATAAAAAATCGATGCATTCTTACCTTCACGCCAAAACGCTGGTTAAACAACGCTATATAGACCAAAAGTTCACATAAACAATGTTGTAGAGAATTAAATTCCCCATGAAAAAGTCAGTGACGGCATATATCTAACTGTGATAATTTACGCTAATTTTTAAATTGAAGATAATTTTAAAAAATAAAAATCCGCCGCGGTTTTTGACATTTCCTGACTTTCGAGCTTTCCCATTCGTAAATTATCACAGATAGATATATGCCGTCACTGACTTTTTTATAGGAAATTCAATTCTCTACAACATTGTTTATGTAAACTTTTGGTCTATATAGCGTTGTTTAACCAGCGTTTTGAGGGGAAGGTAAGAATGCATCGATTTTTTTATAGTTTTATTTTGTTTCTGTCTAAACGCTGGATAAACAACGCTATATAGACTAAAAGTTCACATAAACAATGTTGTAGGGAATTGAATTTCCTATAAAAAAGTCCGCGACGGCATATATCTAACCTTGATAGTTTACGCGTGGGAAAGCTCGAAAGTCGGGAAATGTTGAAAAGCGCGCCGACTGGTAGGCGTTTGGCATATAATACGTTCGCTACAATCTCATTCGAAGTTTTGCCCTTTCTGAACATTTTCATTCGAAGCATTGCGCGTTCGGGTTTTTGCCCTTTCTAAACATTGCTCGTTCTGGGTTTCGACCCCAACCCGCCACGCCGCTGAGCCAAATGGTAGCGCAGTGCTGGCCATGGAGGAAATTTTTACTCGGGAAATAACGCTTTCTCTATCTTTCTCCCTCTCTTCTTCTTTCGCCTTCGCCGGAGTGGGAGTGTGAGTCTTATCTCGAGGGGGAGAGGGTGAGCGGTCTCGTGAGTAGCATGGCCCGATGTCGTCTGTTCCGTTCGGTTCTCGCTCGCACGGCAGTGCAGTAGCGGTCTCAGTCTTCTCGGGCCTCTCCTTTGTGCCAAGGTCCGTACCACCCGCACACTCGTGAGGTTGTTCCTCCGTCTCACTTTCGCTTGCCTGTCTCCGTCTTGCTTTTACTGCGGCCTCGCACGTGGGGCTTGTAGTATTGTCGGCTGGACGGTGACAATAATTGTATGGCAACAGATCGCTAGATCTGCTGTACGGGACCGCGCCAATCAGGCATACCCTCCATCTTATCTACATCAGCGAGTGCACCACTTTCCAAAGGGCGGGCAATGGAAAAATCCTTTGGCTTCCGCTGGCGTACTTAGCGGAGAGAGCAGTTTGGCTACGCCGAGATCCGGGCCCGGACAACGGGAGGCACTGGGCACTTACGCGGTCCAAACGCGGCAAAACCGACAGTCGAGAGCAAGACGCCCCTGTACACGGTGCGGAGGGCATCGTATCGCAGTCCCCATTCGGCTCCTGCTAATTTTTTCATACCTTCGAAGAGGTTCCCGATTTTGCCACGCAGATAAGTGCAGTGGGTCCTAATTTTTAATCCTTTATCGAAGTGTACCCCCAGGTATCTAACGCTATCTTTGAATTCAATCCGCGAGTTTCCGATTTTAATTAATGGGGGACGTCTAGCCAAATCCGGACGGCGAAAAGCACGGCGCACGCGGTCAGGACGGTCTCCTCCCCGTCTTCCTACAGGTTCTGGTCGCCTCCATCCGCTTTTTAAAACTATTGCCTCAGTCTTACGCTCCGACAGCGTAAGCTTGGCCGATGCGCACCAACCGACGATCCTATCGACCACGGTTTATGCCCTAAGCTCTATTTCCTTACGAGTGTTCCCTGTCACGAGCACGAGAAGATCATCGGCGTACGCTATAAAATTTCCCGGAATTATAACCCCCAATATCGCGAGTAGTTCGTCAAACATAATATTCCAGCAGAGAGGACCGAGGACGGAGCCTTGAGGGCATCCCCTCGTCGCCTGTTTCGACACGCTAACGTTTCCTACAGCTATTCCTACTCTACGATCGTCGAAGTAGCTCTTGATGACCTCGAAGACATTCCTAGAGCACTCCCGACGACGGAGACCTGTCAATACTAGAGGCCACCACACGTTGTCAAAAGCACCCGATATGTCGAAGAGCAGCGCCACAGCGTAGAGGCCCTCGCAGGCACCCACCATGCGGCGCAGCTCCTCGACCGCGTCTTCGACCGACTTGCCCGGGGTGAAACCGAACTGTCGGTCGGAGACCCTCTCAGTTGCCATTGCACTTGACGCGAGTCACACCTTAAGAAGTTTTTCGAAGAGTTTACCTACAACGGAGAGGAGACAGATAGGCCTATATGACTTTGGGTCCTTCACGTCCTTGTCCTGGCCTTTCAGAAGAACTCTGAGAGAGCCCCTCTTCCAGGCCGAGGGAAAGACGCCCCACTGAAGGCACCCGTTGAACAAACGGACCAGATGATCGGGGATCGTGGCGAAGGCCGTTTTCAGGACCTCGACCTCAACAAGATCGAGCCCTGGGGCCTTGCCATTCTTGAAAGTGCGGAGCGCTTTCGCCACCTCCGCTCGAGTGAATGGGGTCGCATCGGGAGTATCGAGCGCGTCACGAGCACTCTCCCTAACCTCCCTCTGCTGCGCTGTATCTTCTTGGGGAAGATCATCTGAGACGTGCGTGTCCAGGAGGCAGCTGGCGGACTTTTCCATGTCCATTGAGATGTCATCGCCACATCGAATTGTACTGAGGACCGTATCAACACCGAACTTCTTCGCCTGGAGCTTGTAGACAATGCCCCAAGGCTCCGAATTTCCGTGCGGAGTGACGAATTCTCTCCAGCTCTCGCGCTTGGTCCGTTTCACCTCGCGGCTCTACGCACGCAGAGAATCCCGATATTCCCGCAGCCGACGATGGTGTTCCGGGCCCTCGCGACCTACCCTCTGAACAGCCCGCCGATTACGGTACGCGATTCGCTTCATAGTCGTGAGCTTGGGTGTCCACCATGGATTGGACTTTCTAAATTTACGCTTTCTAGGCATCGACGCCTCGCAGGCGACCGTAAGGACACCTGTCAGCGTCTCCGCCATCCTATCAACCGCTTCCCCAGAATCCAACACGAGTCCCTCCAGTTGAGCCCTCGAAAGGTCTGCGAGGGTCCCAGCGAACCGGTTCCAGTCGGCCCTTCTTACGTTGAACCGACTGGGCCCGGAGCTCTGATCTTCCGCAGCGACTTTCGGAACTCGCAATCGGATATCCAGGGCGTTATGATCGCTCGAAGTCCAGTCTGCCCTGACCTTCCATTCCCTGACGAATCGGGTAATGTTGGATGACACCATGGTGACGTCGATGTGTGACTCACGCTGGACGGTGACAGTTCTCTCTATCCTTTGCTTTTGACTTGCTCTCTCGCGTCTTGCTGCAACTCTTTCCTCGATCATTTTCAATGCCCGCGTCGTTCGCATCTTGACGGAGAAGCGAGTCGTTTTGTTGTCATGCCTTTTTACTCGCTCTCGTCACTGCATGTATGCGACTGAGAGCGTCGCCGTTCGTGTTTTTCTTACCCGCTTTGTACTCGATGTCAAACTCATGCTCGGATAATGTAATTTTCCAACGCATGAGTCGAAATCCGAGGTCTTTTACTCCGAACAGCCACGTGAGAGGCTGATGGCCTGTCACAACGATGAAACGAGTACCGTACACATAAGGTCGGAATTGCGTTATCGCCCATACTCGCGAGCGATTCTTCCTCGGTCGTGGTGTAATTTTGTTCCGCCTTATTTAATATTCGGCTCGAATAACATATAGGCAGGTCGTTACCGACCTGGCCCTGCGACAAGATGTCGCCGATTGCTTTGTCGGACGCATCGGTCGTTACGACGGACGGTTTATCGAAATCCGCATATTTGAGGATCGGTGACGTTGTCATTACTGTTTATAATTGTTCGAACGCAGCGTCTTGAACCGCTGTCCTCTCGTAGCTTGCGTCTTTACGCACAAGTTCAGTTAGTGGTTTCGCCATTCTTACGAAATCTTTAATGAATTTCCGGTATTATCCGGCCAATCCGAGGAAAGATTGTTCCCCTTTTAACATTGGTCGTGATGGAGAAATTTTTAATGGCGGCAATTTTTTCTGGATCTGCTCGCACGCCGTTTTCCGAAATTTTGTGCCCCAAGTAATGTGTTTCCTTCCTCACTTACTCGGTTGCAACACCAATTTTGCCTCTCTCAACCGGTGAAAAACTTCCCTCAGTCGACCGTTGTGTTGTGCAAGGGTTTGACCGTGAATGACAATGTCGTCCACGGTATACGTAGCACTTGATTCCGTCCAAGCCAGCTGAGACTAAATTCATCAGTCTTCGGAAAGTCGGCGGTGCATTTTTCAAACTAAAAGGCATTCGATTATACTCGAAATGCTCCTGGGGAGTGGGAAAAGTGGTTTTTTTCCTCGTAGTTCCCGGCCATCGGTATTTGATGAAAACCGGATGCGAGATCGAGAGTGGAAAAATAACACGCTCTGCCCAGTTGGTCTCGAATATCTGTGGTCACGGATACGAGTTACCGATGATGGCTTCATTGCGTTTTTTGGAGTCTACCACGACTCGCATTTTCCGTATACCAATTGCATCGGGTTTCTTGGCAACGGCGAGCAGCGGTGCATTCTACTGACTTTTGCTCGACTGAATATATGCCGTCGGCCAACATTTCTTCTGTCTGCTTTTCGACTTCTTTTTTGTGAGCCTTTGGCAGACGATAAGCATAGATTTTCGTGGGTAGAGCGCCCTCTTTGAGATTAATCCGGTGCTCCACCATGTGGTGCACGGAAGTTTGACTCCAGGTAAATGGAAGATATCCTCGAACTCAGTTATTATGCGTGCGAGTGATATGTTTCCTTCCGCATTGAGGTGCGAACGGTCGATCTCGTGTTTTAATTGCTCGCGACGCTCGGCCCCTCGCACCTCTTGCACCGCGCTTACGCTTAAAGACTGGGCCGCGTTATCTTCCAGCGTCTCGAGTGTCACTATCGGTCATAGAACTACGTCCACGTGGTCGCTGATAGTTACTACGCTCATAGTGCAGCAGTTGCTTTGCGGTACCGTGACGCAGGCTACTATGTACCAGATAGTTTAAGTGATACAAAGCCCACCCATGCGTTCAGTCAGTGTTCACTTCGAATCCAATGCAGAATTTTCTTAAAAAATTAATATTCGAGTTACACTACCGTTCCATATTATCAGGACACTTGCCAAGCGCGCTCGCGAAAACAACTTCTGTCTTTGAACGTCGACAACTTCGCGACAAAAAAAGTTAGAATTTTTTTGAAAGCACGATTGGAAAGCGTATGAAAATTCGAATCGATCAATATTTTTTTAATAATATTTCCGTTACTAAGCACTAAGTTACCGTGCAAAAATGATTTTAAAAAAAATCTGATTTTTCGAAAATTTTATATCACGATTTCAACTCCCTGCCGGAGTCAGGATAATTTTTTTAAAAGTTTGAAATTTCTCACACGTAATCTCTGGAACCTTACCTGTAATTCGAGCCCAAAAAGTATGAAAAATCTTCACGGGTTCTTGAGTTATCGTAAAAAATGTGCAGGCATGCGTGGGCCGCGCGCGGGCTTTCGATGGCACGCGTCGACGGTCGCGGTCGATTGTTTTCTCGCGGAGACAGGACCGAAACGGATCATGAGTGCAACGGGCGCTTGCACGAGGTACCCTGACGTGAGTATATTTAATATGTACAGAAAAATATTATTTTAATGTTAAAAAACTGCTATAAATAATAACCGTAAAAATAAAAAACAAATTGTTCGGCGAGTGAAACACAATTATGGACGAAAATGTACTATTCAAATTACGAAATACCTTTTTATTTGAACAAGAATAAATGAAAAAAATTATTTTAAACAATGATATATTAAAGTAATGTGATAAATATTTTTTATTTTCTTCAAATCTTCGATTCATCGAAGTAGCCACCTTTGGCTTTGATTACCGCCTTGCAAACTGCCGGCATTCTGTTTGTCAATTTGTTTAAAGTTTCTACACTGATCTTCCTCCAAACTTCTTGAAGATTCTCCCAAAGCTGCTGGGTATTGCTCGATTGAAGCAGCCTCACCCCCCTATCCAACTCGTCCCACAGTAATTCGATCGGATTACAATCCGGTGACTGCGGCGGCCATTCCATGTTTTCTAAAACTCCTTCCTTCTCTTTTCGTGTTATATAATTTGTACATAGTTTCGACTTATGTTTCGGGTCGTTGTCCTGTTGGAAAACGAATTTCCCGTTGAAAAGCTCTTTTGCAGATGGCAATGCGTGCTTGCAGAGGATTTGGTGGTACCCCTCTTTATTTAAAATCCCTTCAATTCTCTTCAATTTTCCGGTTTTACCGTTCCCAAAACACCCCCACACCATCACGGAACCTCCCCCATGCTTAACCGTTGGAACGATACACTGAGCGTGCATGCGCTCGCCCGATTGTCGACGAACGAACACTCGTCTATTTCCCGAAAACAATTCAAATTTTGATTCATCCGTGAAGAGAACCGATTTCCATTTTTCTTCAGTCCAAGAAGAATGTTCTCTCGCCCACCGTAATCGCTTTAATTTATTTATTTTTCTCAAAAGCGGTTTCCGTGCAGCAATTCGACCTTTCAACCCAGCTCTCAGCAGTCTTTTTTTTATCACTGAGACACTGACCTTCGAATCATCAGGTCGAGAAGAATTAAATTCTCCACAAATTCGAGAAGCCGTTTTCTTTCGGTCCCTTTTGCTTATAAGCACGATACGCTTGTCTTCTTGATCGGTCGTACACCGTTTTTTTCCGCGACCTCTTCTATTATTGACTTCTCCGGAATCTTTATATCTCTTTACTGTCCACTCCACGCCTGACTTCGATGTTTTTGTTTTTTTAGCGATTTCTCGAAAACTCAATCCTTGTTCGCGTAACGTCACTATTTTGATTCTTGTCTGAGTGCTAATTTCGCGTCTCGGTGCCATTGCCGTCGTATTTTGGTAACGATTGCTTATATTCGCTTCACAAGCTGTTGATATTGGAAAAAAAACAGAAGAAATGTCTCCTCGACGACCGGCATTGTCATTCATTTGTTTTTCTTTTTTCTTCGACCAATGAAAAAGTTTTCAAACTTGCTTATTAACAAATCGGATAGGTACTCAAAAGGGAAATAAGTCCTTGTTAAAATCGTGTCATTTCGAAACGAATATCTGTGGCGTGGTCGTAACACTGATAAAAATTCATTAAATTGAGAAATTTGGCTTACATGAATAGGTGAGTTGATGCTGAAGAAACAAAACAAGTTGAAACTTGCAACTTCCTGCGAATCTTCGGATGTGCACGAAATCCTTCTATAAGGGAGCATTTCTTTATTTTATTATATTTTTTTTTAATCTTTGGCTTCCTCATAAAGTAAGTTTCGTTCAATACCGAAGATTCAAAGGAAGCAAATTGCAAGTGTCAACTTGTTTTGTTTCTTCAGGTTCAACTCACCTATTCACGTAAGCCAAATTTCTCAAGTTAATAAATTTTATTCAGTATTACAAGAGATATTGTCAGAGAGATTCGTTCAGAAATTTGAAAAAAATTGAGGGGATTTTAAAGAAAGAGGGGTACTAGCACCAAATCCTCTGCAAGCACGCATTGCCACCTGCAAAAGAGCTTTTTAACGGGAAATTCGTTTTCTAACGGGACAACGATCCGAAACATAAGTCGAAACTATGTGCATATTATATAAAACGAAAAAAGACGGAAGGAGGGGGTGAGGCTGCTTCAATCGAGCAATACCCAGCAGCTTTGGGAGAATCTTCAAGAAGTTTGGAGGAAGATCAGTGTAGAAACTTTAAACAAATTGACAAACAGAATGCCGGCAGTTTGCAAGGCGGTAATCAAAGCCAAGGGTGGCTACTTCGATGAATCGAAGATTTGAAGAAAATAAAAAATATTTATCACATTACTTTAATATATCATTGTTTAAAATAATTTTTTTCATTTATTCTTGTTCAAATAAAAAGGTATTTCGTAATTTGAATAGTAAATTTTCGTCCATAATTGTGTTTCACTCGCCGAACAATTTGTTTTTTATTTTTACGGTTATTATTTATAGCAGTTTTTTAACATTAAAATAATATTTTTCTGTACATATTAAATATACTCACGTAAGGGTACCTCGTGCAAGCGCCCGTTGCACTCATGATCCGTTTCGGTCCTGTCTCCGCGAGAAAACAATCGATCGCGACCGTCGACGCGTGCCATCGAAAGCCCGCGCGCGGCCCACGCATGCCTGCACATTTTTTACGATAACTCAAGAACCCGTGAAGATTTTTCATACTTTTTGGGCTCGAATTACAGGTAAGGTTCCAGAGATTACGTGTGAGAAATTTCAAACTTCTAAAAAAATTATCCTGACTCCGGCAGGGAGTTGAAATCGTGATATAAAATTTTCGAAAAATCAGATTTTTTTTTTTATCATTTTTGCACGGTAACTTAGTGCTCAGTAACGGAAATATTATTAAAAAAATATTGGTCGATTCGAATTTTCATACGCTTTCCAATCGTGCTTTCAAAAAAATTCTAACTTTCTTTGTCGCGAAGTTGTCGACGTTCAAAGACAGAAGTTGTTTTCGCGAGCGCGCTTGGCAAGTGTCCTGATAATATGGAACGGTAGTGTATATTGAAAAGTGATTACAATTTTTAAATATCCAAATTCTTTTCTTCGATACTTAAGAAAAAAATCCAATCAAAATGTGGAAACATTGGCAAGATAACATTTTTCTACTCGCTGACGACCCGACAGAACCGGTTCGGCTTAGCTCGTTATAGTCTCAAATCATCCACCGACCTAACTTCTCTTGCCTCCAGCTCGCCTTGAAATATAAATCGAGGCTAGACGATACCGAGGCAAGTTAAGTCTGTGGCAATTTGTCGCTATTACGAACCAAGCCCATCAGGGCCAGTTGGATCCGTAGTGTTACAGGGCTCGGATCAATAAAGCCTTTTTAAAAAGAAGGGAAGTCAATACTTTTCACTATAGTCTATCTGTGATTGCTTTTTATTCGTATAAAAGACTATTACAATATTATTGGGCGCGAAATCTACAATATCTGATATCCGTAGAGTATAATTATATATAAGACCGTCGTAGATTCGATGGTCAGAGTAGACTGGTTTTCGGGGAGTCCGAGGTGCGATATATATAGTTGTCTCGAGTGGTATCTAGAGGGAGTTGGTTGTCATGTAGCAAGTTGAATAAAGTCAGGTTGCCACGATCACCAAATATCAATTGCATTTTTTTCTTTGGAACCGTGGAAGGGAAATTGAATATTCAATGTTTTCAATCACTGTACAATATTGACTTAAATATTAACTTTTTAAGACAATTCCGCATTTAATCAAAATTTCACAAAGACTTCACGGCATAAGTGGTCTTTTTGTCACCAGCGTATCAAACTATCGCTTCAAAATATATTCCCATGCAAGACAGAGCCGAAGCAGGTTGAATTAGTGACATTCTGCCACCGACACGAGCCCAGACAGCCAGAGCAAGTTGGGTCGTTGGCGACTAAAGAAAAAGTTCTCGCTACCATCCCGATATTAAATTCCACTTAATTTTCGTATTGTCTAATGTCAGTGTTGAACTCTTATAAATTCATTATTTTCCCTGTAGTATTGATTAACGGAATCAAATGTTTATTTCTATCTATTTATTATTTGTTTCATCTTTTGAACAAATTGAAAAATGGTACATTATTGAAAATAATCGTGGAACGAAAGTAAACTTTGCATTCGTATTGAGCAATAACGTTCGTTTTTTATTTGGCGTGATTCCATGATCGAAAAAAAATCAAGTTCTCTTTGTTGCCCGCATGTGTTCGAAATGGCGGGATATCATAGGCGAGAACAGCATGGCGGACGAGAAGAGATTACATTTTCTTTATAGAACCACCGGAAAGTTTCATTGGCGTTCATTTCGAATCTTATAATCGGCTGCATAGAAAATTAACATGAGCTGGACTTGCCGTTGCGTGTTAAGATCCATGCATTATACCTCCCACCATCGGTATATTTTGCCGTACATTTGGTCCCTTCAACTTGCGTAATGTTACTTTCTCGGCAAATGTTATAAATGCCATCCTCAAAAAGGACGAGCACGAACATGTTAAAAAAAAATCTTGGCCGAAATTCTTTGTTACGAACTTGAAACGGTATAATTGTGTGATGATGAAACAACTGTTCACGAGGACGTCGATCGAAAGAGTGACGCTACTTCTCGGCACTATGCATTATCTCCACTCACACACTTACGATACTTCTTCGCAGTCCTTTGTCGCGAGGCTCTGTTTACAAGTTGAGGTCGCTTGAAGGGCATCGCGCACCGCAATATTCACGAGATCTCAGGAACGGGCCTCGATGGAAGTAGGGGGACATATAGCTCACACATTTCGAACGAATCGTTCGTCGTAATTTATTATCGACATCGGAAAATATATTAATAATTTACGAAGCCGAAAAAGTCGCTCAATTCAATGCGAAGACGTAAAAAAATTTGGCCAAGAGCGTGTTAGGCACGCACATGATAGGATTCCGTAGGCATTTTGTAGTAGTCATTACAATCTGGAAACACTTTTTTTTTCCAAAATTTTAATTTTGGATTTTTTCGTTTTTTTTCAAAAAATTATTTCTGTTTTTAGGTCACCGATCTACGTCTGTGCCAAATTTCATCTCAATCGGTACACAACTGAGAGAATGGAAGGACTGTGACATACAGACAGACGGACGGACGGACGGACGGACGGACAGACAGACTTGGCGCAACCGTAAGGGTTTCGTAGATTTTTACGGAATCCTAATAATGCTGTTTGAAATATTTTCACATTAGTGGTGAACTCAGAATTTTCATGAAACTGATACAAAGGAATTTCGGTGTATTGTTAGCGACATCAAATGCTTGTCACATTTTCTGGATAATCGTTGTAGTCAGGACAGGGGCTTGAACATAATGCTATTGTCGCTAGCGGGGTCCCGCTGAACACCATACCTCCTGTATTGTACATGAGTATGCTAGTTACGGACTGGGTCCACGTGCTATTTGAAAACATTCAAATTTCGTGTAATGGATAAGAAATTCTTTTTTTTTTGGCCAGATTTTGCAGTTCGAAAATGTAACAGGTGATTAATATTTCGATCGTCATGTGAATCAAATTATACAATCATGCATCACTCGGGCACGAGACGTCGTTCGGGCATCGTCGGAGTCTTCCGCGTTCCGACACGTCTTTCCACTAGCCAATCGGTGGCCATGCTCGGGAATGGTTGGGCTTGAGCGACCATCCCGTCGTTTGTACGAGACAACGATGTCGCTTGCTACGTTCGTCGCGAAGGCATCGCCAGCTATGACGGGTCATGAGTGCTGTGAGCGCTCGTTTATTGTACCGTTTCAGAAACTTATTCTCTTCCGATATATTAGTAGAAAATATATGGATTTTTAGCTACATTTCTATGTACAATCGAAAATATGATGCTGCCATCATATCTTCGTTCTGCATGTTGCAACCACGTTCTTCGTGATTGTGGTAATTGCGATAACACGAATAAATATACAAGCGGGTATCATAAACGACAATATGTCTTTATTATTAATAACGTTCTGACTAGCGTGATAAGTTACAGGTATCTTTTAGGTTAGCCACAGCTGCGGCGTGTCGAAGTCTCGGCGTGGGAACAATGTCTGCTTCCGTCTCGTGCGACTCTTCGGTCCGGGGCACGAGAGGGATTTCTGCGGCCCAGTCGGTATGGCAGGGTGCTCGCTATATCGACTGGGTGGATTCGTTGATGTGTGTGTGGACGGGTCCGCCACATCCACTCCCCCCTCAGTATTTTTGCCGGTGTGGGAGTTTTCAATGCGATGCGATTTTGATTTTTTTGCAGGGTACGTACGAATTGGCGGATCCATTGTTGAGCCCCAAGTGTGTGGTTCGACTGGTTGCAACGTTTCCAAGGCATCGGTGGAATCTTCTTTGACGATATAGGCTGGTTTTATTCTGTCGACTGAAACGTTGTTTTCAGTCCCGTCAATGTCAATTTTAAATAGCCTGTCGTTAAGCCGTTCGATGACTTTATAAGGTCCGGTATAAGGCGGTTCCAGTGGTGCCTTGACGTGATGCGCATGTATTCTCTGTGCTTTTCGAGGAAAAATTGTGGGTCTGCCGGAGGGTCTTCGTGGATGAAAAATTCTCCCGGTACGCGAAGTCCTGTCCCGAAGAGTTGCTGGAGTTGCTTGAAGGTCTTCTTTAAAGCTCGTTCGAAGTCCGAGTAGGACTGTCGACAAAACATCGATCCATGGTTTGGGTTGACACATTAACGCTGCTTTCAGAGTCCGATGCCACCGTTCTATGATGCCGTTTGATGCTGGGTGATATGCCGAAGTTCGAATTTTTGTAGCACCGGTAAAGCGGGTAAGTGCTCCAAAAATTTGAGATTCGAACTGTGCACCCTGGTCGGTTGTTATGGTCAGCGGCGTGCCAAAGTGGCTGATCCAGTGATCGAAGAGAGCCGTGACTACGGTGTCTGCGGACATGTCCTTCAGTGGTACAGCAACCGGCCATCTGGAGAATCGGTCGATAATTGTTAGGCAATATCGGTAACCTTTAACCTCCGGAAGGACGATGAGGTCCATGTGAATATGGTTAAACCGATTATCTGGAACATCGATGTTCTTCGGCGGTAGACGATTGTGGCGACTGATTTTTGATCGTTGACACGCGATGCATCCTTGGGACCATTTCAGCGCATCATGTCTGATTCCAGGCCAGACGTACTTTTCCTTTAGATGTCGAGATGTTGTTCTGCCACTAGGGTGTGCCAATCCATGCACACTATCAAAAGCCCGTTTGCGGAGTGATTTTGG
Organism: Diplazon laetatorius; assembly: GCA_963662125.1. Taxonomy (NCBI): domain Eukaryota; kingdom Metazoa; phylum Arthropoda; class Insecta; order Hymenoptera; family Ichneumonidae; genus Diplazon; species Diplazon laetatorius. The sequence goes on along the minus strand of OY759165.1, from coordinate 8,179,837 downwards.
AATGTATGGCCTGACGGATCCTGAAGAGATGTCGCAGTAGATGTTCGCGTCGGTCTCTCCGGTGAGTGGTTGTAAATTGAGTGATGACTTGTTCTGAAGCAGATAATTCAATTCGTTATCTATCTCTTGTTCTTGTTGTATTGTGTGTGCATCTAGCGGCGTTGGCATATCAATTGAATTTATGCGAGAAAGGGCATCAGCTACGACGTTTTCTCCACCTTTTACATGAACTATGTTTGTTGTAAATTGTGATATAAATTCAAGCTGCCTCAGTTGACGCTCAGATGCTTTCTCCAATTTCTGTAAGAACGCGTATGTCAACGGTTTGTGATCGGTTTTGATCACAAACTGGCGACATTCGAGAAGATGTTTGAAATGTTTAATTGCAGCAAATATTCCGAGGAGTTCTCGATCATAGGTGCTGTATCGTGTTTCAGCATCGCTCAATTTACGTGAAAAGAAACCGATTGGTTGCCACACGTTGTCGACCAGTTGCTCCAATGTTGCTCCGATGGCTGTCGTGGATGCATCCGTAGTGAGCGCTAAGACCGCCGTTGGAGACAGGAAGTTGGTTGATGTAATGGAGATCAGACTCTGTTTACATGAATCGAACGCCTGATTTGCTTCCGGAGTCCAGATGATTTTGGTTTTGTCGTTTTTGTTTGAAATTTTCAGATACTCGTTGAGGGGTAACTGTAAATGAGCTGCATTAGCGGTGCATTGTCGATAATAATTTATCATTCCCAAAAACCTCCGTAGTTCCAGGACTGTTTCAGGCTTTGGGTAATTAGCGATTTTGTTTATCCGTTCTGACGAAGGTTTGAAGCCTTTTGCGTTGATTACGTAACCGAGGAAGTTTACTTCAGGTTTTGCGAGGACACTCTTTTCGACGTTTATCGTGAGTGAGTGTTGACGAAGTCGTTCGAAAACGATGCGAAGATGTTCCCGATGCTGGGAGGCTCCGTTGGACATAACGATTATATCGTCTATGTATACAAAGACAAACTCTAAATCTCGGAAGATTGAGTCTACGTACCTTTGAAAGGTTTGTGTGGCATTCCTCAGCCCGAATGGCATGACCAGGTATTCGTACAATCCCCACGGCGTTATTATCGCTGTTTTCGGAATATCGTCTTCGTGCATAGGCACTTGATGATACGCTCGAACTAGATCCAGTGTCGAGAAGGTGTCTCTTCCATGGAGAAGCGGAAACAAGTCCTGGATCAGAGGTGGCGGGTATTTATCTGGAACTGTAATAGCATTTAATTTTCGATCATCCCCGCAAAGTCGCCATTCGTTTGTTTTCTTTTTTACGAGATGGATTGGGCTGGCCCATGGGCTGCTTGATGCGCGACAAATTCCAGATTCAAGCATATACTTGATTTCTGATTTGGCTGCCGCTAGTTTCTCGCCTGCAAGTTTGCGTGGACGTTCGTAGACTGGTGCTCCAGTCGTGAGAATCCGATGAGAAATGTCTGGTTTGTTTAATATTACCTTAGTTGGAGGCTTCGTTATGTCGACGTATTCACGGAGCAAATCGATGCGGGATTTGTCGTGGTTCAGCGTGGAAATGCCATGGAGAGACGTCCTGAGTAGTTCACCTTTTGATGTGAGTGAAGTAGCGGAGTCTATCAGCTGTCGCCGTTTGAGATCGATCAGCAGTCCAAAATGGGCCAGAAAATCTGCTCCGACGATTGCTACGTTGACATCAGCAACGAAGAATGTTCAAACGAATTTCTTACGAAGATTGAAGTCTACGCTCAGTACCTTAGTACCGTAAGTCTTGATCTCTGATGAGTTTGCTGCGAATAGTTTGAAGCGGCTTGGAGTACATTTTCGTTTAAGAAAAGTGACAGGAATCACAGAAACGACCGAACCGGAGTCAATCAGAAACTTTAGGTTCATCAGTGTGTCGTGTATGTGAAGTCTTTTCTCCGTGGGAGCCATCGGTGTTTCGCTGTCACCGAGCAAGTAGCAGGGTGACAGCGTCGTCAGTTTTCCGAAGTGTTATTCTTGAATCTGCATGGTTGTAGACATTTCTTTGCGGAGTTACCAAATTTTTGGTGGTAATAACATACCTCGATTGCTTTTCTCCCCGTCGACGAGGTGGTAGCGTCGCTCAATGCATTGTTGCGTTGTGTCGGAGCTTTCGAATCCTTGAGCCGAGCTTCAAAGTTGCTGAGTGCTTTCGTCAAGGTGTCGAGTCGATCGATCATCGGCTGCAACTTGTTATCAAACGTGTTGTCGGATCTGTGTGGATTATTTTTGTTATTAATTGACATTACATAAGTATGTGGCGAAATGTCATAAATCCTGTCAGCGAGCTCAGCCAAGTTCTCCAGCGGAAGGTTTGCGCTGACGGTGAGAATGCTTCGGAGTGTCAGCGGCATGTGGTTCATCCATAGCGATCGCATCAATTCATCAGCGACGGTGCCTGATGCGAGGTCTCGCATTTCTTTGAGAAGATCACTGGGTTTGCGGTCTCCGAGCTCGAGGTCGTTGAGCAGCGTGTGCAGTCGTTTCTCTAACGACTCGGAGAACTTGGTGATCAGTTTTGTTTTAAGATTCTCATACCTGTTGTTGGCTGCAGGAGTCCTGATAATGTCTGATGCCTGTTTGATTGTCTCAAAGTCCAGTGCAGCGATGACGTGGTTGAATTTGGACTGGTCTGATCTTACGTGGTGTGTTGTGAATTGTGCCTCCACTTGAATAAACCACAAGGATGGATCCGATTTCCAAAATGTTGGCAGTTTGAATGTGGAAACTGCTGCCACGGTCTCGCGATGCTGATCAGTTTTCCGTTCCTTCAGTGGAAGTCGTGTCGGATGCGCCGGGTTGATCGACAGCCATGTTTGTGCAGCTGTGTGATTCGAAGTTTTCTTCACGTGTTGGCGTTTGAGGTTAGTTGCCGTAATCCACTTGCATCAAATCACGTCGGGGTCACCAGTTTGTGGTAATTGCGATACCACGAATAAATATACAAGCGGGTATAATAAACGACAATATTTCTTTATTATTAATAACGTTCTGACTAGCGTGATAAGTTACAGGTATCTTTTAGGTTAGCCACAGCTGCGGCGTGTCGAAGTCTCGGCGTGGGAACAATGTCTGCTTCCGTCTCGTGCGACTCTTCGGTCCGGGGCACGAGAGGGATTTCTGCGGCCCAGTCGGTATGGCAGGGTGCTCGCTATATCGACTGGGTGGATTCGTTGATGTGTGTGTGGACGGGTCCGCCACATGATCACGGACCGAGGCGCCATCTCCTGACCAAGTAACGAAGCCACCGCCAACGAGGATCTCCATAGGAGAGGGGCCGACAAGCCTCAGGGGGCCGTCGGTTGGCGCGCATCGTTCGCTCGCGCGTCGAGAACCCCCATCTGGAAAATTATTAATCGCAGATCGCGAAAAAATATCGATTGGACAACGACCGGAACAGTGGGAGACGAACGGCCATCCGGCCAGACATCATCGGACACTGAGACACACGTACACTCATAATTGATATTTGATTGCAGAAACCGAATCCAAAAGAATAATACATATTACCGACCATCTGAAGAAACGAAGACCATCGTGGTAATTAAAAATCGCCGCTGGAAACCTCATTACGAAAATTGTGTTGAAGAAGCGACGAAGATCGATACATCATAATAAAGCAAACCACGAGGAATCGAGTCGAATCCGTCCCTCAATTTCTTCATCGGTCGAATATCGTCATCAAAAAGCAAAAAGATAAGTGGATTATCGTAAAAGGTGAGCGAATCCATATATATATATATATATTAAAAAAAAGGATTTACGGACATTATTAAAACGGTGGCAATCACTCATCCGCCATAACCCTACTGATACCACGTGCCGAGTACGCATCGGTTTGGAAAAGCAATCGATATAATAAAAGTCTCGTCGAAATAAAATTCAAGTCGTCTCGTCGTCGAGTACTTTTGAATCCTATATAAAAAAAAAGAATAATAAAATTTAAAAAAAAGAAACAATTAAAAAAATACGTATTTGAACATTTTCCTTTGCGAGAATAAGATTCGCATCGCCGTCGCGTGCAGTGAATTCGACGTAAACGAATACGTGACTGAACATTTTCTTTTATGTACGAGAATAATTCGTATCGCTTTAGCGAACTGTGAATAGACCTTTAAAAAGTGCATCGATGAACATTTAATAATCCGGGAATGCAATTCGTATCACCGTGGTGTGCTCAGCAACTTCATTTAAATAATGATACCGATGAACATTCTCCCTTATGGGAACAAATTCGTATCGATTTATCGATCAGTGAATTGACATTTAAAAAGTGCACCGATAAACATTTAATCGCTCGAAACCAAAATTCGTGTAGCCGTCGTGTATTTATACAGAACGTATCGATGAATATTCAATTGTCCGGAAATGAGATTCGTATCACCGTCGTGTGTTTCTAAATTACCCATAAATAGTGTGCCGATGAACATTATCCTATTGGTAAATTACGTGTTTATTACATTTGTGTTCGTTAGATCTTCGTTGCCAAAACCCCGCCGATGAGCGTTTGCGCGAAGGGAGGTATAATAATCATAATGATATATCGTTGTTGAACTGGCGTCAGTTTTTATTTTCTTTTATGTTTAGAAAAGAATGTATATTATCCGTATGATTATATGTTTCGAGCCCATTCTATTTATATGCGTTGGACATTTAAATTTAAAGATTAGTCTTATTTGTTGACACAAGAAAGATTGACTACTTGTTCGGGCCAACATACGCCCTAAAAAATCGTGAAAGTATTATTTTGTTCCGTAATCGTTTCATAGTTATTTCCAGAATATAATCATATTGTGTATACTTACCTGAGAACGACACAAGAATATTCTATATATGTACTTTTTAGTTTGCGACATTTTCATAATTGTCGACTACATGACAATTTAAGTATATGATACTTACCTTCGAGAGGTGTGGTCATCCGCCCCCTATTATTCCATTTTTGACATGTTCATACCAATGTGTGATAAAATAACATGAAAATTGTTGAACGATTGCTCCGTGCGGTTATAATTTCATAATAGTGACGATCTTATAGTTATATTACGTACAATCACTTGCGATTATCGACGTGTTGTTTCTGGTTGCTTGTGAGATAAATTAATTAAGTTATACTTACAATATTATTTCCTTTTGTTATGTGTATATCGTGTTAGGATACGCTTAACGTGTTCATTTCATACTTATATCATTTCGAACGATATTATAATTTGGACTGCAATCCAATGCCTGTGGGAACATCGTTTTTCAAATCGACAATATAAATGAACGTTAATATGTGAATCAGGTTTTCTCAGTCAGCCCTGGAATATATATATTGTAACGGTATTTCTCCGTTTACATTAATTTTATGTCTCGAGAGTCGAGAATTCGGAGCTTGAGCAGGGAAACAATTAATTTAGACTTTTATAGGAGGTAAAAGTAGGGTTTATTTATAAAATCGTTGAAATATATAGCCCTCTGGCGGCTATCGGCCTCACAAATATGTTTTTCGTTTTCGAGATACGCGATAGTGTAATGCCCTATGAGAAGCTATCTCGATCGTTGCGCTACGACTGTGCTGTATTGTACGGCAGTCTAAGCTCGCAAAATGTAAATAAACGAGTGATCGTTATTCAAGTGTCGCCGTGGGCGCTCGCTTCGTGATACGTTTCGGAACACGCGATCGTGGTCGATACTGTGCGATGAACATTGATTTTTGACAGTAGCCAAAATGGCGCGTACTGATACGGGGGGGGACCGTCGTTCGTTGAATTCGGGATCGTGTTTCGTCGGTTTTTCGGGGTTTTGGGGGGTTTTCCGGATATATTTCCTCGTAGAATGTTCGTCGTTCTTGTTCCTCGTTCACGTGTAGTCCGGGCCTCCTACGTCGATGTTTTTCACCGGGTAGTCGAAATCCGTTGACGGGATTTGTGCGCCTGCGCAGTGATGTTTTTGCGGTTAAAAACTTCGATAGTGCCGGCCGGTGTTTTGCCACGTCGGCGCGTTTCGTGATGTGTTTGGTCGTCTCGCCTCACAACTCCGTATACTTCGACGACGCAGATCGTTTACGAAAATTTATGTAAACGATCTGTAACATATAAGAAAAAGCTGCAAGTTGAAACTTGCGATTTGCTTCCTCTGAATTGTAAGTAGTGAACGAAGATTCCTTCATGAAGAAGCAAGAATGAGGGAGCTATGACGGAGCACTTATCTTTTGGCTTCCTCATAAAGGAATCTTCGTCGTTCACTACTTACAATTCAGAGGAAGCAAATTGCAAGTTTCAACTTGCAGCTTTTTCATTTCTAATCGATCATAGTATTCGATATTCGAATGTTATTCAAACTTAAGAACTGAAAAAGTGTTCGGATTTATAAAAACTGCGTCCACGTCGCGAGTTCCGGTTCAATTAGAGCAGCTCGTTCATTCTTCTGTTTATTGACACTATACCGTATATGAAATAAAGTTTTATAAAATTTGAACGCGTCGTTTAATGTCTACCAAATTTGCTTACGAATAGAGGTAAACGTTAGCTTATGAACGTCTATAAATTTCACCACGGTCCGTCAATTATTTTTAAATTTGCAAAGGTTAGAACTTCAAAATTTCCAATTGCTCTAAAATGCGATCCGATTGGCCGATCTTCGCTAAATTCAATATGTATCACAGCTTAATGATATTTCATAGTTGTAGAGATTTTGAATCCGATTAATTGAAGTTAACGACAAATAAACCGACAAAGTTTATTTTTTGAAAAATTCAAAATATCATAAAATCAGAACTTCTCGACGGATTCGGCTTAAATGCAATACTATACATCCTTAGATATAACTCTATATTTGAAGAACTATTTAGACGAATATCTCAAAATTTGCGGACGCTACAGTGGTAACAGACATTTTTTGAAAATTTCAAAACGCTGTAAAATTCGAACGGATGCGTCGATTAATGCAAAAATTATACAGGACATAGAGATTTTATGGCACCACATGCGTGCGAAATCTGAGCGCTGTGGCTTGAGCCGTTCTCGAGTTATAGACATTTGAATTTTGGAGGGTCGATCCACACACACACATACATACACACACACACACACACACACACATACATCCGGACATTTTCCGCAAATGTAATTTCTGGATGTTTTAGGTCATTTTGAACCTATTGACATTAAGATCTCGAAAAAAAATTTTCGGACCGTCACAAAGCTTCCTTTATGAGGAAGCAAAACGGGAGGATGCGTCCGTGTCTCCCGCTCATCGGTTTTGTCGTGTTCTCCTTGGATTTCGGTGAGTTCGTTCCAGTCGCTTTTCTCGTGTGAGCCGCTAATTCTCCGTTGTCCACCGGTTTTCAGGTTCGTCCTCTCGGCTGTTTCCTTCCTTCGGCTGCTGGATTTCTTGGAGTGATGACTGGAGCTGTGGACAAAAAAAAGTTGCCCCGAGCCGGTCGCTGGGCCCCGAATTTATACTCCATCGGCCTTATGTTCATCTCTCTCGCTCTCATGGATCTTCGTTTGGTGACGTGGAGCTGTTGCGTGCGCCGCTTCCACGTCGTCTTTGCCGCCGTTTTCTTCCGCTTGGCGTCGCTGCTGTCGAGGTCACTTCTGTCTTGCACGGAGTGGTGGAGTGTGGGGAGGGGAAAGAGGGGTGCATGGCCGCTGCCGTTACAATATATATATATATACACTCGTCAAAAATATTAAGGGACCACTTGAAAACTGCCAAAATTTGTCGAAATTTCAGGCATCTGTATCTCCGCGAAAAAAAGTCGGATCCAAATGATCAACAACTCGTTTGAAAGCTTGATTCTTTTACTTTCGGACTCAGAGGTTCAAGAATTTTTATCTCTCCCTGCCACTCTGTGCCAAGGGCCGAAACAAAAAAAAACTGTTCCCTTAATTTTTATGAAACTTCTCGATGGCGGCTGGCGTCCGGAAAATTTTTGACAGAAAATTTAGTCAGACCGTTCGAAAGATTGTTTATTTCTGTGCAAAACGGTTTTTTATTCATTGCTGTGCGATTTTTTTTGACCGAGTTATCCCCTCTCAAAGCAAAAAAGACATTTTCTTCTTCAAACGCCTGTATCTCCTGAAATAATGATCGTACAACAATCGCCCGGATGTCATTGGAAAGATAAAATTATACCCTTTCAAATGCCTACAAGAGATTTTCCAAAAGAATTTTTTTTCCTCCCATTATTTACATTTCAAAAACATGTAAAATAATGGCACTCTCTGATTCCTTAGTTATTCGGCCGCCATCTTGTAAAAAATGGCAAAATCGAAAAAGTGGCCCTAGCGTTTCTTAATTGATAGTGTCATTAACAATCATGCCAAATCCCGAGCTGCTGCGATTTTTTTTTTTGCGTGTTCGCAGCTGTCAAATGTTTGATTCAATTGAGGGACCGTTCTTTTCGTCATTTTCATCAGAGAAAAATATCCGACAAATTTTTAATTACTGTATCTCTGCGAAAAATTATGCATCTCTTATGAATCAGGGCTTTTCTTAGAGTTTTAATTTTTATGATAAAAAAAAAAATCTGAAATCCGTTTCGCTTTCTTCTGCTTCACCCTCAACTGTTAAAGACCTAAGACAGTCGTTTCTTAATCTTTCATGAGATTTGAAAACATCTGTAGGGTAAACATTTTTTTTTCTTTCAATGATTTTTTTCAAAAGTTCTCGACGATTCTCCCTGACTGGGTTTTATTAATTGCGAGTTTATTAATTGCGAGTCGGCAAGAAAAACTCGGAATTTTCTCAATAACGAGTGTTCCCACCACGATTTTGACTAACCGCTCCGAGTCGTTCTCGCATATTGATGCACCGACGAATTTGCCATTGCGGAATGGCATGCCAAGCTCGGCAAAGTTTTTGTACCTTGTTTTCAAATCTCATGAAAGATTAAGAAACGACTGTCTTAGGTCTTTAACAGTTGAGGGTGAAGCAGAAGAAAGCGAAACGGATTTCAGATTTTTTTTTTTATTCGTAAAAATTAAAACTCTAAGAAAAACCCTGATTCATAAGAGATGCATAATTTTTCGCAGAGATACAGTAATTAAAAATTTGTCGGATATTTTTCTCTGATGAAAATGACGAAAAGAACGGTCCCTCAATTGAATCAAACATTTGACAGCTGCGAACACGCAGAAAAAAAAATCGCAGCAGCTCGGGATTTGGCATGATTGTTAATGACACTATCAATTAAGAAACGCTAGGGCCACTTTTTCAATTTTGCCATTTTTTACAAGATGGCGGCCGAATAACTAAGGAATCAGAGAGTGCCATTATTTTACATGTTTTTGAAATGTAAATAATGGAAAGAAAAAAAATTCTTTTGGAAAATCTCTTGTAGGCATTTGAAAGGGTATAATTTTATCTTTCCAATGACATGCGGGCGATTGTTGTACGATCATTATTTCAGGAGATACAGGCGTTTGAAGAAGAAAATGTCTTTTTTGCTTTGGGAGGGGATAACTTGGTCAAAAAAAAATCGCACAGCAATGAATAAAAAACCGTTTTGCACAGAAATAAACAATCTTTCGAACAGTCTGACTAAATTTTCTGTCAAAAATTTTCCGGACGCCAGCCGCCATCGAGAAGTTTCATAAAAATTAAGGGAACAGTTTTTTTTTTGTTTCGGCCCTTGGCACAGAGTGGCAGGGAGAGATAAAAATTCTTGAACCTCTGAGTCCGAAAGTAAAAGAATCAAGCTTTCAAACGAGTTGTTGATCATTTGGATCCGACTTTTTTTCGCGGAGATACAGATGCCTGAAATTTCGACAAATTTTGGCAGTTTTCAAGTGGTCCCTTAATATTTTTGACGAGTGTATATATATATATATATATATATATATATATATATATATATATATTGTATATATTGTAACGCTTATTTTGAGCGTTACAATGATGCCTCTAAATATCCGGCTTTTTTGGCTATTCCTCCGACTCCCTCGGTAAATATCGAGCACGTTCGTCTGGGCAACGAGAAATATTAAGAAATATTATTAATAATTTGTTTGTTATACATTCTTTTTTTATGTAACTGGGAGGACAACACGAGGAATAAGGAGACCATTGGCGCAGAATAAACCAATGGGCATGATTCCCGGCAAATTTATTCCGCGTCGAAAACCAATCAAATAACGAAGATTGGAAGTTGTCAATATTCCCCGACAGACGAGGAATGATCGGGGATGAGCACAACGGCGAGGACTCGTGATCGATATAGTAATAGATCACGGGCGTAATTAAATGCGAATTTTGAACGGTAGGCGACAGCAGCTCCCGGACTTCGAAAATATTCTAGAAAAAGAGTGGGGGGCAAGTAGCCGGTCCGCGTAACGCGAGCAGTCGTTATGGGGCATTCTTCGCGAATCGTCGGTCCCAGCAGGTAGTTTTGGTTTTGGGGAGAAACGAGAGCATCCCGGAGGATGTCGGGACACGAGAGTTCCCGGAAATTCTGATCCCGGTTTCAACGCAACGAGTCCCGGAAATAAATGGAGGAACCATGCCAACGAAGCCCATTGGAAAATCAGGGTAAGATTTTTCCCGTGGCAACGCCGTTCGGTCAATTTTCCGCGGATCGTATTTTCCGTTAGAGTGTCACGCGAGTTTCGTTTTTGTTTTTGGTGCGTGGACACGGCAAGTCTCGTGGCGTAAGTCGAGCAGGAACCGTCTTAGATTCGTTTGGGTTTTGTTTTGGGTAAATCTAAGTCGTCTGTAGGCTACGTCCGAGAATTAGAAGTCGTTGAAATCGGGAGCGAATTTTTCTCCAGTTGTGTATTCGATCGTCGAAGTTACGTCGTGTGTGACTTGTAAAGCGCGTGCGATATTTGCGATAGCATAAGATAGTAGGGTCCCTCGAGAAAGAAACAATTCGCGTTTTAGTTCCGCGTTCGCGAAGTCGTTTGTTCTGTATGTGTTTTTTTTTTGTATTCCATTTTTGAAACGTTTCGAATAGGGAATCGGCGCTGCGGACAGAGTAGTGGCGCGCGATTATAGTAGGGAAATTGTCATTTGTCGTCCATGAAAATCGCGAGGTGAATTATTTTATTTTTGTATTTTTTTTGTGAAAATAAATTCGCCGTGAAAATTCCCTGAAATTTCGTAGTGTTCGTGTGTGTGCGCAATAATTTTCATTTGTTTCGATCTCACTCAAATCCCCGCCAAAAATCGCATTTTCCCGAACCGCCCCTCTACCCGTGTGATGGCTGCGGTCTAGTCGAGCAAACCCCCACACGTCTCTCCAATTAACATCTTGAAAATTTATTTTTCTTTCCCGGTCGGGTCACGCTATAAGCGTGGCTGGCGCCCAAATATTTGTTATTAAATATCAAATATACCGGCCGAGGAAGCGTTTTTGTATACGTCCCGGAAAAAGACGTTACAATATATATATATATATATATATATATATATATATATATATATTGTAACGTCTTTTATATATATATATATATATATAAAAGTCTTCTATATTATATATATATACGTCTTATATATATATATATATATATATATATATATATATATATATATATATATATATAAATCCCAAAAAATAAATAACGTTTCCAATCTGATCTGAGTGAGGAAAAATTTTTTCTATTCTTGTAAACTCCTGTTGTGCCCCGAAAAATTCAAAATTGTTGAACTAAATTGATTATAACCTATTGTCATAATTAATCATACTTTACTTGGGAAATATTATTGGGAAATATTATTGGGAAATATTATTGGGAAATATTATTGGGAAATATTATTGGGAAATATTATTTTGAAATATTATTTCGAACGGAATTCCTCGCGAACTTATTTCAACACTTCGGAATTCCGCGCAAAATCATTTCGACACTTTCTTTCGACAGAAAGCTGACGTTAAATCGCGCAATGACCCGAGGGTCATTGCACCGATCTAACCACGCAATTTCGAGTGCACACGGGCCGCGAGTGACCATCAAAATTGCATTTTCGAAGTGCACACGCGCCGCGAGTGAACGTCAAAATTGCTGACATAGAATCACGCGATCGTTGAACGACGATCGCGACGATCGATCCGAAGCATCGATTGTCAGTCTGAACTGAAACATCAAATCGAAAAGATCTCCTCCAAAAGACTCTCGCGACGCGATCCGCTGGACTTGTATTTCTTACATGTATCACGACTCGCGACACGACGTGAGGAGATAACCCGACGCGCGCCGACAAGTAGATAACTCGCACCACGCGACGGGCGAATACGATTCTCTTAAGATAAAGTTTATTATTAACGCGACATCGCTACACTTGTAAAGCGATATCACGAGCTTGTACGATCTAAAGAACAGTTCATTCTCACCATCGTAAAATAAATTCAAAACCCATTGTTAATTTATTGAGTAAAACTCTTCATTCGGTGAACGATCCCTACAAAAACATATATCCCCTCCAACCCGCATCCTTTCTGAGACGCGTGTTAATTTCGGGGACATAACATTGGTGGCAGCGGTGAGATCTGCTGAAATAAATTCAGTGCGGTCACGAATTTAAACACCCAGAGCCAAAAGTAACAAAAAATCCCGACACGCAGTCGTCGCGATTACTTTGGCCTGGCTACGCGGTGCTGCACAAGTAGCAACGTCAGCACGCGCGCGAAAAAACCCCAGAGTTACGAAAATTTCTGACACGCAGACGTCACGAAATTAACCTGGGTACACAGTGCCGTTTAAAGTGAAAAAACAGTGCCTGTGTGAAAGCAAACCCAGAGCTCGATTCGACACGCAGTCGTCGAAATCCAGCCTAGTCCTCCCACGACCACAAGGACATCGTGAGGAGGCAACGAGCAGCCCATCAGCAACTCCAGAGGGTCAAGGACAAGGACGAGGACTGAGGGAAGGACCTGCTCGGAAGGACATTATGCCAACAAGGATCATCTACCTGTAAGTGGCAGTTATATTGTACCTTACTACCAAAGCCAAAAATCGAGTCGAGAAAAAATTTATATTATTGAGTAGTTGGCGCCGGGGGTAAACAAAATATCGCGCAACCAAAGATAATTAAATAGATCGAACCCGAGAGGTCGCGGACCGTCGCAAAAAAAAAAAAATTTTAACAATAATTAATCCGCGTCCGCGATAAATCAAAAAAAAATTTGTACGAAAATGTCGAACGACCACCGTCGAAGCACGCGCAGGGCGCACTCAACTGAATCCCCCTTGCCGGGGGAGGAGGTTAACGCCCTGGCCATGCTCGATGCCGCCATCGGCGACATCGCATTCCGTATGAACGAGGCTTTGAATCAGGTGTCACCGGACGGAGCGATGCTCCCCGGCCAACGGGCCGCGTTGTCGAATAATCTACGACAACTCGGTGGCACAACCGAGCGCGGAACGTCGCGCGCGGAAACGATCGAATCCGATTTCGATCTCCCTCGATTAAGTCGGAATTCGCGTCGATCAGTAACGGAGGACATGATTGACGAAGAAGTTCGTAGTCTCCGAAACGGAGCAAATTATTGTCGGCCAAGCAATGCACTAGCTCGACCCAGTCAGCCGCGAAATCTCGGTGCAATACCGCGGGAGATATCGAGAAATAATCGCAACGCGAACCCCACGGTACGATACGATCTAGAGGATGTCGAAATACCTCAACGTGATTCGGACGATCAAGACACCGTCCACCGCGATTCGCCCGACGACGACGCACGTCGCCGGGATTTTGAGTACAATGAATCGCGGCGACGCAGGTTAGAGAATAACGAATCACGCCGGCGTGACGTAGATAATGACGCTTCACGTCGATACGATGATATAGATGATCCGCGCCAACGCGATTTAAATCGCAATGTCACTCGGAGACGAGATAACTCGCCACGATGGCACGTGCTAGATAGTAGCGGTCCCGACTGTCGCGGAGACGATCGTTCGCGCATGCAATCGACCACTCATGACACGACGGTGCGTCGAGACATGGCCGAAACGCTCCGTGATGTAAACAGCGACCCGTACGAATTAATTCGGATTTTGCAAGCCCAAAATCGCGAATTACGAGAACGGATGGACCAGCTCGAATTACAACGAGCGAACCAGGATCCTCGGGAAAACACCAGACGCCGGACAATCGATCTGAACACAGCACTCAAGCATGTTCGATCATTTTCCGGAGGTGGTCCCGACCAATTGGACGAGTTTCTACGCTCGTGCGAAACCGTGTTCCGCCGGGTCGCGTACGATGACCACGAGGTATTGCTAGAATTAATTATATCTAGCAATATCACTGGTCGACCGGCCCAGGAACTAAAGCATAAAAACATCCAAACGCTCGGCGTGCTCAAAGCCGAGCTAGAGGCCCTGTACGGGATGAGAAAATCTCTGGCGGCCTTACAGATGGAATTTGGTTCCCTTCGACAAAATAACGGAGAAAGCGTAGCTTCCTATGCAGCTCGAGCCGAAAAAATTACGGTCGAACTGATAGGAAAATTGTGCGAACGCGTTTCCACGCCGGGCGAGGCTCGAACCATCGAAGATTCGACTAGAAGCAGTGCTTAGGCGAATTTCGAAAACGGTTTGCGTGGAGACGTGCAGCTACTCGTGCGAGCTCGAAATTATGCAACGCTGCACGAGTGCGTGAATGGAGCCCTGGAAATCAGCAATATGATTCACCAGAGGGGCTCCGGGGGAACCTCGACGGTCCCTCAACGGAGGAGCGGTGGCTCGCGACCGAGACACGACGGTCGAGGCTGTTTTCACTGCGGCAACTCCTCACACGTTTCCAGAAATTGTCCACGACGATCGGGACGGGCAAGTCTCCCCGCTCCCGATCACAACCGGACGGTCCACAATGTGGAAATCGTGTGCAGTTATTGCCATATGAAAGGGCACTTGTGGAAGGATTGCAGGTCGAGACTCGCAAAAGAACGAGATTCGAAGAATCAATCCTCCCGCAAACCCTCACCACGTCCCGCGAGAAACGAGCGGACGAATAAGCCGAATAAAAAAACCGGCCAGTCGCACAGATCGGAACAGGATGGCCCCCAGAAAAAAATTTTGGGAGCCATAACCATTAGCGCTCTGTCGGCCATCTCAAACAAACCGAACGAAAACGCGACGTCGACCGGAAACCGACGTACGTTACGGTTGTTGAACTTGTCGTTCGTGACGAAAGCAAACCTAGATGACGGCCTGGAAAATCGTATGGAGAATCAAATGGAAATCGATCGAGAAATCCAACAGGCGCCGCCGCCGGGCAACCGACGCATGTTGCGATTCGTCAATGGATCGCCACATGCGTCGTTGGTCGGCGAAAACGATACAAGATTACTGCGTGCTGGCAATGAACAATTGCAAAGTGCACCGGCGCTGGCTGATGAGTGCACGCTGCGAATACTAAATGTTTCGCTTCCTTCTGCGTCAGCGGCCAGCGATTTTGATATCGAATCACCGAGCTCCACCGACGGGATAATAACCCCGAAAGCGGACACCGGAGCTCAATGTTGCGTGATTAAACGCGGCTGTTTGCAGTTGGAAACAATCATCGAGGACACGGATGTGACACTTAAGGGCATATCGGGGATGACGTTTCGACCGATCTGCGACGCGGAAGTGCTCATCGACGTTCCAGCTGTCACCGTAAAACATTGGTTTTACGTGGTGGAAGACGAAGTACCGCTCGAAGTAAATGGATTACTCGGCATGGACTTCATAAAAAAGCATAAAGCCGATATCCTCGGCGGCGAGAAAATAAAAATATACGGTCACGAGATGCCCCTCATCGACGGAACCGAAAAAATTACTTTGCCTCCACGAAGCGAAACAATCGTTCGTGGAAAGACAAAAAGTAAAACAATCGGTCTCGTCGAAAAAATAGAAATCAACAAAGACGTTTTTATGGGAGCATGCGTCACCCCGCCGAGAGGTAGCACGTGCGCGGTCAGCTTGGTAAACATCAGCGAACGCACGTGCTCGCTACTACGACCAACCGTAGTACTCGAGCCGCTGAGAGATAACGCGGCCGCGGCCTTGAGCGTAAATGCGGTGCGCGCGGGGCGCGGGGCCGAGCGCCTTGAGAGATTACGAGGCGAACTCGATCTCTCACACCTCAACGCCAAAGAAGTATTGTCGCTCGACGGAATTATTTCCGAATTCGAAGACATATTTCACCTCCCCGGGGACACATTGCCGTGCACTCACATGGTCGAACACCATATCCTCCTTAAGGAGGGTACGTTACCCACGAAGGTGCACCCTGACCGTCTGCCGGAAGCCCACAAAAAAGAGGTTGAAAAGCAGACGGAAGAAATGTTGTCCGAGGGAATAATACGACCGAGTAAAAGCCAGTGGAATGCTCCGCTGCTCGTCGTGGCAAAGAAACCGGACGCAAACGGTGTGCGACGCATGCGAGTCGTAGTGGATTTTCGGAAATTAAATGAAGCCACGATCGGTGACTCGTATCCGTTGCCCAATATCACGGAAATTTTGGATCAGTTGGGGAAAGCTCGATATTTTTCCACTCTCGACCTCGCTTCTGGTTTTCACCAAATACCAATGGCGACGGCTGACAGGGAAAAAACGGCTTTCTCAACCCCCCAAGGACACTTCGAATACAATCGAATGCCCTTTGGGTTAAAAAATGCTCCTCCGACATTCCAAAGGCTAATGAACGCCGTATTAGCGGGACTGGACGGAATAAAATGCTACGTCTACCTGGACGATATTGTCATCCACGGTAAGACTTTGCAGGAGCACAATGGACGATTGAAAGAAGTTTTTCATCGTCTCAGGGAAGCTCAATTGGTCCTCCAGCCGAGCAAATGCCGACTTCTCCTAAAAGAGACGCATTATCTCGGCCACATAATTTCCGAAGACGGAGTGCAAGCCGACCCAGAAAAGGTTGCAGCCGTAAAAAATTTCCCGGTGCCGGTCAACGTGAAAGGTGTTCAGTCTTTCCTCGGGTTGGCCGGCTACTACCGCAAATTCATACGAGATTTTTCTAAAATCGCGAAGCCTCTAACCGAACTCGTGCGAAAGGACGCAAAGTTCGAATGGACTGCAGCCCGAGACGCGGCTTTCGAGCAGCTGAAAACGGTCATGACGACGGCACCGATATTACAATATCCGGATTTCGGTAAACCGTTCGTTGTGACCACGGATGCGTCCGATAAAGCCATTGGCGCTATCTTGTCGCAGGGAAAAATCGGTGAAGATTTGCCTATCTGTTACGCCAGTCGTACCTTAAACGAGGCGGAACAGAATTAAACCACAACCGAGAAAGAATTGCTCGCGATTGTGTGGGCAATAACGCAATTCCGACCATATGTTTATGGCACCAGGTTCACCGTCGTAACAGATCATCAACCTCTCACGTGGTTGTTCGGTGTTAAAGACCCCGGATCTCGACTCATGCGGTGGAAAGTAAAATTATCTGAGCATGAGTTCGACATCGAATACAAAGCGGGGAAAAGAAACACGAACGCTGACGCGCTCAGTCGCATATGCGCCGTTACGAGAGCGAGAGAGAAAGAGCGACATCAAAACAGCGCGCGTCTCCGTCTCGCCGAGAACGACACGAACGGCCGCGGAAAGAATACCGCCAAGACGAGTGAGAAACGCCGCAAAACGTCAAAAGAAAAGGACGGAGAGGCATGCCAGCGTCCAGCTGAAAATACTACGGCCTCCACGTGCGATCGCGTAGTAAAAAGCAAGAGAGAGAGCAACGACATCTCCCCCACGCGCGAAACAGAGAAAGAACCTCCTCGTAGCAACCGTGCGCGTGTTACGAACCACGGCACAAAGAGGAGAGGCGAAAAGAGCGAGAGCGCAACTGTCCCGCCGTGTGAGAGAGAAGCTAGCGGGGCAGGCGATCTCGCCACACGAGGCCCTCGCTCCCTCCCTCCCGCTCGACAGAGTGCGAGCGACGGAGAGGAGGCGGTGAGCGAGAGCGACAGCAATAGCGATAACGAGCATAGCTCGCTATCCGGAGACGACGAAGACGGCCATGCTGAAAAGAAAAATGGCCTCCGTCCGGAGATAACGTGTCCACGCCCCGAGGAGCGGGCCCAGATATTGCATGAATATCACGACACGCTCCTCGGCGGCCATCAGGGCCTCAAGCGAACGTTATCTCGGATCCGAACCAAATATGATTGGCCCGGCATCCGTGGTGACGTGCGTGAGCACGTATCGAGATGCCTGAACTGCCAAAAGAACAAACTCCATAAGAAAGAGCGTGCTCCAATGGTCATTACTGACACCTCCTCCCGGGCATCCGAGAAAGCGGCCGTAGACATAGTCGGTCCGCTACCCGAATCCCCAAGGGGAAACAAATATATACTCACCTTTCAAGACGCTCTGACAAAATATAGCGCTGCTATGGCAATAGAAAATCAAGAAGCCAATACAGTCGCTAGAGCGCTTGTCACGGAAGTGATATGCCGTTTCGGAATGCCGGAAATCATCCTGTCCGACCAAGGAACGAATTTCTTGAGCAAAACGTTCAAAGAAATGTGCAAATTGCTGAAAATAAAGAAAATACAAACCACAGCATATCATGCCGAGAGTAACGGCGCGCTAGAACGATCGCACCGCACTCTCGCCAAATATTTGCGACATTTCATAGACGATGAACAATGCGATTGGGACGAGTGGCTCCCATACGCAATGTTCACGTACAACACGACTCCGCACACGGCAACTAAATTGTCGCCTCACGAACTCGTGTTCGGACAGGCAGCGGCACTACCGACTGCGGTCAAACAAGAGCCGCGAACCAGCTACTCGTTCGACGATTACGCCGACGAGCTGCGAGAGCGACTGAGAGCGTCGTGGAGCATCGCCCGCAACAACTTGATAAGTGCGAAAGAGACAGCGAAGCACACGTATGATAAAGGAGCGAGAGAGACCGAGTACCGCGTCGGCGACTCCGTGTTGCTACACGACGTAACCGTGCGCCGCGGCCGGTCTGCCAAACTCACCCCCAAATGGGTAGGCCCATATGAAATAATAGAAAAACGAATCCCGGTCACCTACGTGATAAAACCGGGGAGAAAAGACCTCGTGGTCCACGCGAACCGACTCAAACCGGTCGTGGATCACTAAAAAAAAGGAAAAAAAAAAAACACACACACACACACATGCGCGGGTATATGCACCTGTATAAGGTTGCATGTACTCGCGTAGGAATACATATATATATATATACTGCGGTAGAAGAAAGAAAAAAAATTTATTTTTATATATATATATGTGTTTTATATGTATGTACGTATATATATGTGCGTATGTGTGTATATATATATATATGTGTGCGTGACCCACACACCCACACGCAGGCATCACCTCGCGCACCGACACTCTAGTCGAGCGTCGAGCAAAAGAAAAAAAAAAAAAAACGCTCTCGTGCACCGATGCCAAGTCGAACACGAGCCGCGCGATAAAGATTAAAAAATGTCGCTCGCGCGTCGGCCCCAGGCCACCCGCCGCGAGCGAAGAAGAAGAAGAAGAAGAAGAAGAAGAAGAAGGATACAAAAAAAAAAACCTGAAAAACATGAAAAACTGCTGAAATACATAAAAAACCTGAAAAACATAAAATTTTACTGAAAAACATAAAAATTTGCTGAAAAACATAGAACAAAAAAAAGGGGGGGGGGAAAAGGGGAGAAAGAAAAAAATTTTTTTTAACTCAAATATAAAAGAAATTTGCGTTTATTCGACCTGACCCCACTGGGGCCATCGCTTAAAAAACGCTTAAAAAACCAAAGAAAATTTTTACAAGAAATCGAAAACAAATTTAAAAAAAAAAGAGAAAAAAAAATCGAAATTTTTACAACAAAATTTTTTATAATTTATTCTCCTCGAAGAGACAAACGATGTCGAGGTCGCCGTCCCAAAAGGCGTCGGCAGCCTCACGCACCTCGCGACGACGCGCCCGGACGCTGCGCCGCCGACGCACCTCCCACCGAAGTGCGCCGACGGGCCAGGAGGGAAGGTGGTCCTCCCAATCAAAGATGTACTCCCATTCCTCCGGGGTCAGCGAGGAGGGAGACCTTAGGTCGAAGGGCTGAAACAGACAAACAAAACAAAACAAATTAAAAAATAATATTAAATCACTATCAGCATGGGTTAAGCAGCCGCTTACTCACCTCGTACATCCACAGGATGTCCATCGACGCCGGGAAAACGACGCAACGCGATTTCGCTACTCGGAAATGCATTTTTTTTTGTGTTTCGGATGATTTTTCGACACGATGTAAACTACTCGAAAGTCGTCTGTTTAATGAGCTGCGAGCTCTCGATCCACCGTCGCAAAGCGCAAGAATTTCTCAAAAGTGGGAGAACTCACCCAAAAACCCTTGGTCAGCAGTCCCACGGTAACTTGGTTTTTTCCGTTGCAGGCTAATCGCGCTGTCTCTCGCTCGAGGACACAGCGAAGCAGCGATGCCAAATTACGTGAAAACCAAGTTTACCGGCAACCCTGGCATCTTCTACGAGGAAATCGGAAGCCTCACCGTAACCGAAACCACGTGGAGATTAGCTGTCTCCCTGAATGTAGCTCCCCTCGCACACCGCGCGGAGTCGATGCAGCAATATGTGGACACCTTGCTTCGCTCGTGCCGAGACGAAATAAAAACCGACGAATTCTGCACCACGGTAAAAGACGCGTTAAGGTGATGGAAGACCTCGCCGTCGGTAAGGAAGATCCACCGAATCACATGTATGCTTCGGGCTGGGTTTTTGGGCTAGGAACGTAATGGAATGGTATGAAACTTTGGCAATCGTTTCAGAACCGCTGAACGGAGTATTGTTAGGTCTCATTTTATTGTAAATCGAAAGAAAAAATTGCAGTTTCCGATTACCCGTCCGAGAATATGTGATGATAAAAATGTGCATGCTGTCGTATTACAACACCTGAATCCAAAATGACGAGAACGACAGGATGCACATTTTATCAATGAATAATTCAGGACATCGTAGGTGTAATAATTCGGCGTAATTTACAAGAACAATGGTTTTTCCGGTCGCGGGGGCACGTCGTTGTTTACGGTACGACGCTGTGGATCCAGTTTTCTCGGTGTAGACGAAATGGAATGTGTTGAAATTTTGAGAATCGATTCAGAACCACTAAACACGGTATTGGCAGGCCTTGTTTCGGTCTAAATCGAAAAAAAAATTTTAGCTACCTGTTATTAGCCCATCAAAAAATCTGAGAGACATATCATGCGGTCGGCCAATGGCGCTGTCATCGTTTTCTCAGCGTCAGAGCTGCTCCGTGTGTTCGTGAAAATGCCATCTGTGTATGTCGAGCACAGTACACAGGATTTGAGGTTAGGGTGGATCGTTTGGTTCGACATGTAAGTCGGATCAAAAACCGTAAGTAAATTTTCGCCACAGCCCAGGATGTGGCGAAAAAAAAGTCGATCGAAAAAATTCACTGGCTTGGTTACTCGGTTATAAATTTTTCAATTTATAATCGAAAACACCACCAGCCTCGCTAGACCGAACCTGTTTATAACCAATGCTGTCGGTGAGAAAACACTGGTTTGGTTACGCGGTTATGATTTTCCAAATTCATAATCCCAAACACCACCAGGATATTTCTTTATCGACGCATCATGTTCGGTCTAGCTCAGATTTTGCATGCTCTCTAGACCGAGCCTGTTGATAAACAATGCTGTCGGTGAGAAAACACTGGTTTGGTTACGCGGTTATGATTTTCCAGATTCATAATCGCAAACACCACCAGGATATTTCTTTATCGACGCATCGTGTTCGGTCTAGCTCAGATTTTGCATGCTCGCTAGACCGAGCCTGTTTATAAACAATGCTGTCGGTGTGTTCGGTGAGCGAAAAGTGGGCATGGTTCAAGGGGCTGCCACACTCGCGTGTGGTGGCAGCACCTCCTGGATGCGACTCTGCGGCCGCTGAGAGCCGGCCGGCTGAACAATCTTGGTCGCCTCTCTCGTTGTGTTCATAGTTCTCCACGGGCTCACGAGAGGGCGATGCGTCGCGGGAACGATCTGAGATCCCGAGTCGCCCCATCTCTTCAACTCTTGCATAGTTTTTTCACTCAAGAAGCGAACTTCGATTGCGACACGCGGTCACGTTTTTCAATCAGCAGTTTTTATCAGTTTTTCCTCATCAACTCACCAGTACATCAACTTCAAGATCAACATCAGAGAAAATCATCAGTGCGAACATTACACGACGGGTGTTGCGTGCCGCCAAACTAAGAAGTGCCGTGTTGCGTCGACAGTGTCGTGCGTAACCTCTCATTTTGGGCGTGCGTCCAGCGTGCAGTGTGCCGCGTCGTTTTTCAGATTACTCACCGAGTTCAACAGACACAGTTTTCTTTATCACCAGTGCATCATCAATAGACATTAGAACAGTGTTTTTTTTTTGCTCAAGTTTTGTTCACCATATTTCAGTTCTTCGCTCGCATTTGACTGTTAAACAATAAGATTGCTCTAACTGACCACGTGGCGAGATCGTCGACGTGCGTAATAAAAATTAACAAAACCAATTATACAGTGTTTACCCGTCACCAATAATCCACCCTGTTACTCCGGCAACTTCGTTTCACACAGTTTGCTCAATTTCAGCCTTCAATTCAACATTTTTTGGTCCTTCGAGCCGGATATTGGTCGGAACACAAGTGTAATTGTCTCATTCGCAGTGCATCCCTCTTAGTCTCAGTGTGAACTCACAACCAGTGTTGGGACGAGTATCACCTGTAACGAGTGCTCGCTCAACGGTTTTTCATGATGGGAGACAACGAAAGCAATGCAGTACGCAAGATCGACCCCGCCGCAGCAGTCGACGATGCTGACGTAGACTCACTCATCGAAGACCCACTCACCGAAGATTCATCAGCTCTTCCAGTCGGACAGCCGTCAGGCAGCAAGGTACTCAAGGTTCCTTCACAGCGATCGAGGTCACCATCACCAAAATCAGGTGGCAACAACGCACTGGAATTCAAGGTAACGTCGCAGATGTCTCGGTTGAGCATGATCGAGCAGCTCGCAGAGCAGATTCAACAGCTCGACTCACCGAGCATCGAAGAGCTCGACGGTCAATTAGAATTACTCACCAGTATGTGGAATCAATTTTCGAATGAGCATGAGGTCATGGGTGCAACATGTCGAAAAACATTCTTTAATCATCCGTACATGACAGGTCGGGTCTACGAAACCGTGTTTCGCACATACAGTCGTACGTACTCATCGCTGTGCAAGCTCAAAGCAGTTGCGCAAGGTCAGATGAGAGATTTTCTGAATCAAGCGAGTCTCAACAGTGAGAAGGCATCTCATCGTGCGACACTGCCATCAATCAAGTTGCCACAGTTCAGCGGTGAATTCGCAGCGTGGCCAGAATTTCGTGACCTGTACACATCGATGGTGATTGACAACAAGCAACTTGGGAATGTCGAAAAGCTCCACTACCTCAAGACAAGTCTTACGGGGCCAGCAGCGCAGCTCATCACGAACATCCCCATCACAAACGAAGCCTTCGACTCTGCATGGGCAATCATCACCGACCAATTCAACGACAAGGAACGACTCATCCTTTCGTACGTAGAGAAGCTCATGAAAGATAATCAGCCTGTTTCAAAAACAGCCAGCGACTTGACCAGGTTGGTCACCTCGACAAAGGAGACTTTGGATGCTCTGACAGCGTTGGATGTCAACGTCGACCAGTGGAACTACATCCTACTGTACATCACAGCGCAACGACTCGACCCATCGCTGAGGGAATCATGGGAAGTCGAGCGAAGTGCGACGAAGGATCCAACCGAGTTCAAACAGTTGCTTGAGTTCATTCAAGCACGAGCACGTGCACTCGAAGCGATTCCAGCGACTTCAAGCAAACCAGTTAACTCATCCCAGCATCAATCCAACAGATCATCATCAAAAGCTTCGGTTCATTTCGCTACACCAGCCTCACAGACCAGTTCGCCTCAATACCCGTGTGATTGCTGCGGTGGAAATCACTATGTTGTAAGCTGCACCAAATTCAAGGAGTACTCACCAACTCACCGGCATGCGTTCATCACATCCAAAAAGCTGTGCTATAACTGCTTTGGCCACCACGGACTCTCGACTTGTCAGTCGACCAAACGGTGCAAGACGTGCAACGACAAGCACCACACGATGATTCACGAACCATCATCCAGCCGTGCTCAATTTTTACAATCGATAAGGTCAACGTCGACAAGCCAATCATCATCAGCGAGCAACACACCATCGATCAACCAATGAAGCGGGGCAGTGTCATTTCATCAAACAATACATCAACCCAGTCCATCATCAGTTCTTTTAGCAACGTGTCACGCCAAGCTAGTTACATCGTTCAGCACTCATCCAGTTAGATTACTCATAGATCCAGGGTCCCAGCTG
Source organism: Diplazon laetatorius (assembly GCA_963662125.1). Taxonomy (NCBI): domain Eukaryota; kingdom Metazoa; phylum Arthropoda; class Insecta; order Hymenoptera; family Ichneumonidae; genus Diplazon; species Diplazon laetatorius. Next base: position 8,155,455 of record OY759165.1, on the reverse strand, counting down.
ACCTTCGTCTCGAACCAGTTAGTCATCGATCACAGCCTTCATAGATATCAATCAACAGTTTCAATCACAGGCATCGGGTGTTCGCGCACAGCGCAAACAAAGGGTATGACAACAATTTCGCTGCAGTCAAACCACTCATCAGATTGCATCACCGTCAACGCTCACATCCTCAGCAAATTAACGAGCACACTACCAGCAGTGCAGTATGAGCCAAGAGAATGGCCCCATCTCGCATCACTTCAACTGGCAGATCCAGATTTTTGCACTCCTCAGCCAGTAGACATCATCGTAGGTGCCGATGTATACGGGCTCATAGTCATGCCAGAGATCAAACGGCGTTCACCATCAGAGCCGATTGCACAGTCCACTATTTTTGGCTGGATTGTTCTTGGTCCAACTGGAAAGCACAAGTTAACAGGTCAACACTCATATCACACTGCAGTCGAACCAACAATTCAGGAGCTTCAAGAACTACTTACCAAATTCTGGGTACAAGAAGAAGTTCAACCATCATCACATCATCAATTATCACCCGAAGAGCAAGCATGTGAGAACATATTCAAGACAACACACTCAAGAGACGAAGACGGGCGATACATAGTTCGGATTCCACTCAAATCATCACCATCAGTGCTCGGATCATCCTACATACTAGCTCAGCGATGCCTTCAGCGCATTCTCAGAAAACTCTCAACTGGCGATTCATACAGCAAGTTATACTCATCGTTCATGAGGGAGTATGAGGAACTGGGGCACATGAAGCGTGCACCACCCCAGCATCAACCAACCCATCACAGTGAGAGGCTTGGCTCTGGCAATTGGGAGGCCTCGATGACCTTGGCACATGATGCTTCGGCATCAGGAGGGTTGAGGGTCGTGGCCGATCAGTTGCCGGAGCGGGTTCACACTCACCCACCATATTATCTTCCTCATCACGGAGTTCTCAGAGAAGACAAGGCCACAACAAAGTTGAGGGTAGTATTCAACGGATCGAGCCTCACATCATCAGGTATCTCACTCAACGACATCCAACATGTAGGTGGAAAGATTCAACGAGACATCTCAGACATTCTCCTGTGGATCCGACAACACAGATACATTTTTTCAACAGACATCACCAAAATGTACCGTCAAATCAAAGTTCACCAAGATGATTGGGATCTGCAACGGATCCTGTGGACAGATGACCACCTGAACACCGTGCCGTATCAGCTCACGACCGTGACGTACGGAACCCGGTCAGCACCATTTTTAGCCATTCGATCATTACTGCAGCTTGTAGAAGACGATGGTCATCTGTTCCCACTCGCTATTGAGCCAATGATCAACGGCAGATATGTTGACGACATATTTGGCGGTTCAGATAACATTCAACTACTCATAGACACGTCAGATCAGGTGAGCCAGCTCTGCATGGCGGGCGGCTTCCCTTTAGCGAAATGGCACAGCAATTGTGAAGAGTTCATGCAACGCATATCACCAGAGCCGATCATCGAGAGTCATTCGTTTGAAGAAGATAGCACAAAAATACTAGGTCTTTCATGGATACCTCGTCAAGATGTGTTCAAGTTTTATTCATCATTATCATCATCAAGTTCAAAAGTAACGAAGAGAACTATCTTGTCCGAAACAGCACAGCTCTACGACCCCCTGGGATTCTTAGCACCAGTCATCATCAGAGCAAAGTCATTACTTCAAGAGCTATGGCTTGAGAAGACACATTGGGACGCTCCAGCACCAGAAAGAATCAAGGACAAGTGGTACACCATTCACCAAGATCTAGCTCACGTATCTGAAATCGGAATTCCGACTCAACAGACTCAATCATCATCAGTGGAGTTGCATGGATTTTCAGACGCATCACAAATAGCGATGGCAGCAGCAGTCTACATCAAGGTGACAAATCCAGGGCAGAAACCGAGAGTAACACTCGTCTGCGCCAAGTCGAAGGTAGCACCACTGAAGAGAATGTCGATACCTCGACTGGAACTAACAGCAGCAGTAATATTAGCGAAACTCATGAAATATACCAAGTCGGTGTTAAAACTAACCAGCGTCCCTACTTTCCTGTGGACGGACTCATCAGTATCACTCACCTGGATACAGTCACACCCATCGCGGTGGAAAGATTTTGTCAGGAACAGAGTGTCACAAATTCAAGAACTCACTCCAAATAGCGTGTGGAGGTTTGTCCCTGGCAAATCTAATCCCGCCGATTGTGCTTCGAGGGGTATCAGCATCTCCCAGCTCCTGAAGCACCAGCTGTGGTGGACAGGTCCACCATGGCTTCTCAAAGACGAACCATCATGGCCTGATCAGCCTCTTAAGCATGATTCACATACTCAACTAGAAGAGCGACCGGGGCTCTCACTCGTCGTGGCATCAAGACAGCATGAATACACATGGGAGATCATTTACAGATATTCATCATTGACAAAGCTGCTCAGAACAACCGCAATTTGTTCTCGAGCAATCCAACTCTTCAAGAGAAAGTCACGACCGACACTCGCACCGCCACTATCGCCACAAGATCTCACTCAAGCGCGAGTGTTTTGGACACAAGCAACGCAGGCAGCGTACTTTGCAGAGGAAATCATGCTGATCACATCAGCTCAACTACCAACACATCATCCCTTCAATCGGCTGACTGCCTTTATTGACACTCAAGGCACTCTTCGGGTTGGAGGCAGGCTAAGCAATTCATCACTCGAACTTGAGGCCATTCATCCAGCTATACTCCCAAGGCACTCCAAGTTTACCGATCTCATCATAGCAGACGCTCACCAGAGAACACTTCACGGTGGCACTCAACTTACACTTAGTTACATCAGACAATCGTACTGGATTATTGGTGGTAGAGCACCAGTGCGATCGTACATACTCCGCTGCGTCAAATGTGCTCGACAACGTGGCATTCGAGCAGAGCAGTTAATGGGTCAGCTTCCATCATCAAGAGTCACTCCTTCACGACCATTCTCCTTTGCAGGAGTGGACTACGCTGGTCCACTAACCATCAAAACCTGGAAAGGAAGAGGCGCCAAGAAACAAAAAGGATGGTTGTGTATATTCGTGTGCTTCGTCACATCAGCTGTACATTTAGAAGCTGTATGTGACTACTCAGCGGACTCATTCATTGCTGCGTTCAGAAGATTTACTGGACGTCGAGGCATCTGTCACACCCTGCATAGTGATTGCGGCACAAACTTCGCAGGGGCAGATGCGACTCTAAAGAGATTATTCACCGCCGGAACGCAAGAATCAGATAATGTCTTAGGTTCGTTAGCCAACGACGGAACTACATGGAAATTTAACCCACCAGCTGCTCCTCACATGGGCGGAAAATGGGAAGCAGCAGTTAAATCAGTCAAGCATCATCTCAGCAGGACCATCGGAGAGACTGCACTCACCTTTGAAGAACTAACTACACTGCTCATCCAGATAGAGGCAGTCCTCAACTCACGACCATTAGAGCCACTCTCAGAAGACCCGGATGACGTCTCAGCACTGACTCCAGCACACTTCCTTATCGGAGAGTCAATCAGCACGGTGCCAGAGCCATCACTCGTCGACATCAACCAAGGGAGACTCACCAGATGGCAACTGGTCCAACAACGGCTACAGTATTTTTGGTCCAAATGGTCCAGTCAATATCTTCAACGACAACTCTCAACATCCAAATGGCATCATCCAGCAAACAACATTACAGTTGGTTCACTCGTTCTCATTACGGACGAAAGACTTCCCCCCACGAAGTGACCACTCGCTAGAGTCACTCAGCTCCATCCAGGCAAGGATGGCCTCACTCGAGTGGTATCACTGAAGACAGCAACAACAACTCTTGCCAGACCGATCAGGAAGCTTGCCATTCTACCATCACCTCACCAGTGGAGCATGACCAGTTAAATCATCAACTCTGTTGCTGATGGCGGGCGGAATGTTCGGTGAGCGAAAAGTGGGCATGGTTCAAGGGGCTGCCACACTCGCGTGTGGTGGCAGCACCTCCTGGATGCGACTCTGCGGCCGCTGAGAGCCGGCCGGCTGAACAATCTTGGTCGCCTCTCTCGTTGTGTTCATAGTTCTCCACGGGCTCACGAGAGGGCGATGCGTCGCGGGAACGATCTGAGATCCCGAGTCGCCCCATCTCTTCAACTCTTGCATAGTTTTTTCACTCAAGAAGCGAACTTCGATTGCGACACGCGGTCACGTTTTTCAATCAGCAGTTTTTATCAGTTTTTCCTCATCAACTCACCAGTACATCAACTTCAAGATCAACATCAGAGAAAATCATCAGTGCGAACATTACACGACGGGTGTTGCGTGCCGCCAAACTAAGAAGTGCCGTGTTGCGTCGACAGTGTCGTGCGTAACCTCTCATTTTGGGCGTGCGTCCAGCGTGCAGTGTGCCGCGTCGTTTTTCAGATTACTCACCGAGTTCAACAGACACAGTTTTCTTTATCACCAGTGCATCATCAATAGACATTAGAACAGTGTTTTTTTTTTTGCTCAAGTTTTGTTCACCATATTTCAGTTCTTCGCTCGCATTTGACTGTTAAACAATAAGATTGCTCTAACTGACCACGTGGCGAGATCGTCGACGTGCGTAATAAAAATTAACAAAACCAATTATACAGTGTTTACCCGTCACCAATAATCCACCCTGTTACTCCGGCAACTTCGTTTCACACAGTTTGCTCAATTTCAGCCTTCAATTCAACACGGTGAGAAAACACTGGTTTGGTTACGCGGTTATGATTTTCCAAATTCATAATCGCAAACACCACCAGGATATTTCTTTATCGACGCATCGTGTTCGGTCTAGCTCAGATTTTGCATGCTCGCTAGACCGAACCTGCTTATAACCAATGCTGCCGGTGAGAAAACACTGGTTTGGTTACTGGGTTATGAATTTCTGAATTCATAAACGAAAACACCACCAGCATTTTTCTTGTTCGACACATTGTCTAGCTGCAATTCTACTTTCCTACGACTGCAGCATTTCATAATGAAGCAGTTGTTAGCGGTCGACTTCAAATACTCAACAATTCCTTCGAAGTTTGTGTTGAGACCGAGATTGAATTCTCATGGTTGCTTTCCAGTTTTTTTTTGCAACTGCACCTGTTTTCTGGATCGACCTGAAATTTCAAGGATGGTTTTGTCCTTTGTAGTTCGTACAGTGACTGATAGGTGAGCGATTAAAGAAATTGTTTCAACTTACATTCTGCAACCATGGTTCGGACCGTCTCTGGAATTCATGTTATGATATATGTTTCGCAACTTTCAAAAAGATTTCCAGGAAATGATTCGAAACTTCAATGTTCAGACAGTTAATGTTGTTCAAAGAATTCAAGTTAAGAAACAATCATTGGACCAGTTGTCGTAGCTTGTAAACTTTAATCCATCTTTCAAAAAGCATTTTGAAAGTCGCTGCGGAACATGAATAGTTGAAATAAATTTCAAAGACGGTCCAAACCGTAGTCGCAGAATGTAATGAAAGATTAGAAAATTCCTTGAATGGCTCACCTGTTACTCGCTGTAAGCTACGAAGGACAGAACCATCCTTGAAATTTCAGATCCATTCAGAAAACAGGTGCGGTTACAAAAAAAATCTGGAAACCAAAGTTGAGCAATCAATCCCATTGCAACACAAGCGACGCAGGTGATAATGTTGATTATCTGTATGTCAAATAATCAAATGATGTTGATTATTTGTATCGGTCAAATAATCAAATGATGTTGATTATTTGCATCGGTCAAATAATCAATCGATGTTGATGATTTGTATCGGTCAAGTAATCAAATCATGTTGATTATTTGAACAATACAAGGCACTATATCAACTTCTGCAAACTATTTCACGACGACAAGTCTGAAAATCATTTTTTCTCATTCCTCGATCCGAGGTACACTGCTTTGCACTGCTTGACATTTCGATTCACGTCAGTGCGAGCAATGTTATTTTTTGAGGTTACCGGTTACGAGGCTGTGCCGGCATTTGACAGCGTGTGTACCACGTGACACGCGTATTCGGTCACACAGCTGTTCCATGCAGCACGATCAAGCGCGCATCCGCAAGCGCGAACTAGTACCTCTCGCGCATGCGCATGTCGAGTTTGTAAGGCCCCATCGGGCTGCACTCGGGATAGCCAGTGGTGGCCGAAATCTGTCGCGATACGACATTAGATATAAGGCGTCATCTAGCGGCCCGTGACAGTACTGGCCGCGCGGCAGCCGGTACTGTCACCCGTCCGCGCCACCTATCATGAAAAAGGGGGACCCGGACGGACGTTTTCCTAGGTCTTCCATCACCTTAACACCGATAATGCAAAAAATCACGGACGGCATCGAAACATACCGTGATTTATTGGGACCTCACCCCGCCCGAAACCGTAGGGGGTTGATCAATGGACTTGGGATCGTGGTCAAGGTCATTACTGGCAACATGGATGCCAATGATGCTGCAGTAATAAATAACCAGATAATCGCGGTCAGAGCCGATCAACAAGCCCTCAAGGTCGCTGTTAATGAACAGGTAGTGGAAAGTGCGATGGATATATTTAATTCCACCGCACGAACCATCGAGCAAAACGAATTCAAATTAAGAGATCTCGTTTCTCTCATGAGTAAGAGGATCTCCAACGAATGGAGTCGGGCTACGAGACGACAGCGGCTCGACGAAAATCTTATGACCTTGAGCGTGCTCGTGGAATCTCTCCTCGACGACGTCAAGGAGCTCAACCGATTAATTACAGAAATCGAGCAAGGTAAAATCGACGTCGCGATTTTACCACCGAGGAAGCTCGTACGGTATCTTACCGACGCGCTCCCCCACCTACCGGTAGGTTGCTCGTTTCCCACAAAACTGGAAAGAGGAAAAATGAGCGATCTTTTGTACCATGCGGACATCATGGCTTACTACCGTAACGGCACGGTAGTAGTGGTTATCGACATCCCACTCCTCAACTAACGCCGATAGAACGTTAGTAAAACCTATCCCCTCCCATTTCGGTCAACCGAGAATACGTTCGTGTACATCGACACAACCGAAGATTTCGTAGTCGTGGACAAAGCAAACAGAAATTATATACACATGACAAAGACAGATATCGCGAAATGTAAAATTACAGATGCATTGTACGTTTGTCCCAGCTCACAACCGACATTGCCGTTAACCGACGACGCACCGTGCGAAGTGCGTACGTACGCGAAACTCGACACCGATAGCGGGTTAAAATGCGAAAAACGTGCGATTAGTTTAACGCAAACAGTGATAATGACTATGGAAAAGCCCGGTAAATGGTTATATATAGCACCCGAAATCGAACCAATTGACATTAAATGCGACAACGAAATCAATCACCACGAATCACTATCGGGTATAGGGGTATTGGCTTTGGTAGGGGTATGCATAGTAACTGCCCAAGGTTTCAGCGTCCGGACAGGAAGACGAATCACGCAGGCGGTCAACGAGGACTACCTACCGCCTGGAAATCTCTCCCTGACAGACATCGAAAGGACCGTGCCTGCAGCTAGTGAAAGTGAACACCCAATCGCCTTGAAAAATGTATTCCGCAACCCTTCCGAACTACGAAATCTCGGAGGAAAAATCCGAGATATTAAAAGAAAAATCGACGAAAAGTTCGATCACCACGTACGATACTCCCTTGCGATCGGGACGTACGTGATCATATTTACCGCAACGGCAGTACTGGTCAGTTACGTTGCGTATAAAATAAAACGTAAGCGTCTCGCGTCAACGAACGCGCAGCCGTCGCCTTCCGCTACGGTTGCTATCAATCTGGAGGCCATCGCCCCGAGCGAAGGCCGAAGCGCGCATGTAGATGACGAGAAAGAAATCGAAACCGCGCGTCAGCTGGGCCAGTACTTCCGATGCGTCCGGCCAAAGAAACCAAGGCCTACAATTTTGAAATAATTTCAATGTAATCATGTAGTAAAAATCCACTGTGTAAATTTTTACTTTTCAGGGGGGAGGGATGTTGTGCCCCGAAAAATTCAAAATTGTTAAACTAAATTAATTATAACCTATTGTCATAATTAATCATACTTTACTTGGGAAATATTATTGGGAAATATTATTGGGAAATATTATTTTGAAATATTATTTCGAACGGAATTCCTCGCGAACTTATTTCAACACTTCGGAATTCCGCGCAAAATCATTTCGACACTTTCTTTCGACAGAAAGCTGACGTTAAATCGCGCAATGACCCGAGGGTCATTGCACCGATCTAACCACGCAATTTCGAGTGCACACGGGCCGCGAGTGACTATCAAAATTGCATTTTCGAAGTGCACACGCGCCGCGAGTGAACGTCAAAATTGCTGACATAGAATCACGCGATCGTTGAACGACGATCGCGACGATCGATCCGGAGCATCGATTGTCAGTCTGAACTGAAACATCAAATCGAAAAGATCTCCTCCAAAAGACTCTCGCGACGCGATCCGCTGGACTTGTATTTCTTACATGTATCACGACTCGCGACACGACGTGAGGAGATAACCCGACGCGCGCCGACAAGTAGATAACTCGCACCACGCGACGGGCGAATACGATTCTCTTAAGATAAAGTTTATTATTAACGCGACATCGCTACACTTGTAAAGCGATATCACGAGCTTGTACGATCTAAAGAACAGTTCATTCTCACCATCGTAAAATAAATTCAAAACCCATTGTTAATTTATTGAGTAAAACTCTTCATTCGGTAAACGATCCCTACAAAAACATATATCCCCTCCAACCCGCATCCTTTCTGAGACGCGTGTTAATTTCGGGGACATAACACTCCCAATGGTTACAATGTATTGTCACCGAATGCAGAGCAAGCTTGTGCGCCATCTGGAAAATAAACATAAGTACGTAGAAGATGTGAGCAGTGCTACTGAAAGGAAATCCCGAACACCTCAAAATAATTGATACAATTCGAAAAAACTGCATGTTCTACTTCAACACTAACACTATGGTCAACGATGGTAAGCTTATGGTAGTTCGCCGATCAAGCATGGTGACGCCAAGAAAGGCAACACATTACAAGACGCGCCAAAACTGCAAGGGGTTTTTTTCTGAAAATAACATAAGGCACCACGAGAAAAAGTGCTTTGGATACAATGGCACAAAAACTAGAACGCTTATGGGAATGGGCCGAAAAGTAGTTGGCCGTATACACCCTGAAGCATCGGACGTTCTGAGAAGAGATATTTTTCGCGTCCTCCGAGAGGATTCTATCATTCGTGTTATCCGATACGATCGCCAAATAATTCTGTATAGCAGCAAGCTGTGCTCCAAGTATGGTGACGTGCAACACTAGCGTGATATGATTCGGGCTTATCTACGATTGGTCGGAGGATATTTGGTCACTCTACGTGACATTGCTCCTGACGTGACTGCCTTCGCATCGTTATATCAGCCGAAATTATATGACAAAGCATCGGACGTTCTAAGAAGAGAAATTTTTCGCGTCCTCCGAGAGGATTCTATCGCCAAATAATCCTGTATAGCAACAAGCTGTGCTCTTAGTATGGTGGCGTGCAACACCAACGTGAGATGATTCGGGCTTATCTACGGTTGCTCGGAGGATATTTGGTCACTCTACGTGACATTGCTCCTGACGTGACTGAGTTCGCATCGTTATACCAGCCGAAATTATATGACAAAGCCGTGGGAGCTATTCACGTCATAGCTGGCTGCGATCAATTTCGAAAAACTACAAGTCACCGACGACAGCGTACAGTATTGGTTCCTTGTTGGAGAAGGTCGCGCACCTTTACATATTCAACTGTATTAAAAGGGAGGACAGTAAACAGAAAAAAAACTGAAGATTTTTTGACGCTACTTAACGAGGACATATCCATTTCAGTCAACAAAGCCGTAACGGAATCGCAAACTCTGCAGAAAAGGCAAAAAAAAGTCGAATTGCCATCTGCCAAAGACATTCAGACTTGAACTGTTTTTTTGAAAAATAAACGGGACGCGGTGCGTAAAAAATTAGAAGAGGGCTTCACTTATGCTGCGTGGCTCGAGCTTGCAGAAGCCACTCTTATCTCTGTCCAACTTTTCAATAGTCGCAGAGCTGGAGAGATCGAACGAGTATTCATCGAAGATTTTGTAAATTACCAGCGCATCGATCAAAAAGAATTTTTTCAAATGTCCAGCAAATGTAAAAAAATTGCTTATTACGTACGCTTTACGATCCGAGGGCAAGCTCAATCGAACGGTTCCTGTACTCCTATCGTCGGCGCTGTTAACCCGCATAAAATCCTCGAGCACTGGAAGCAAGCAGGAACTCCTTCCGAAAATCGATACGTTTTTGGGATCCCGAGTTCGACAAGCCACGACATATATATGTGCGAGCGTGTGCGCTCATGCGAAAATTCGCGAAAGATTCACGAGTTTCGTTTCCGGAGAAACTAACGGGAACATCGTTGCGAAAACACATTGCAACGAACTATATTTATTTAAATTTATCAGGAAACGAAGTCGCCGACGTAGCCAACTTCATGGGGCATGCGGACAAAATCCATCGCGAACATTATCGTCAACAGATTGTGAGTCGTGAAATAATGAGAATGTCGAGAGTTCTCGAATTAGCACAAATGGCTGACGTGGAAAGTGATGGTGACGCTGATTCTGAGAGTCACGATGACGAGATACAGCAGGAAGAAACACGAAAGTAGCGCGAAAATATCGAGTTTTAGTGTATATAAGTAACGCACCTGAATGTATAATAATTTTGTTGTACTTACGTCCTTAAGAATTTTGTCTTCTAGGTCCAACCAATCCATCATTGAAAACAAAGTGGAGCGTGTGCAGCGGACGAATCGGGTATTGAACTAAAAAAATCATCGATCGTCGATAACGACGCCCATTCGCAAGCGCTCAATCGCAAAAGTCAGTTTTTGCGATTCTGAAAATTCCGAAAATAGCGATAACGGTACAACCTCGACGATACATAAGCGAGAGAAACGTTCAAGTATGCAGTATTTTGAATTGTCCGTATGTTCACTACCGTCCGAAAGTAAAAGGACACTTTGCTAGCAGGCGTGCTAGCAAAAAATACTTATATTTTCGAACGTTGACAAAACTTTGCGGCAGAGAGGGCCAGAAACTTTTCCGAAGATCCGTTAGACACCAGGTGGAATTTTGAATCCAAAAATGTTAATCTAATAATATTTCCATGACAAGCACTAATATAGAGTGTAAAAAAATCTCCGAATTTTTCTACGCTTTATATATCAGTTCTTGGTGATGAAAATATTATTAAATACAGATCATTGAATTCAAAATTCCATATGATTTTCAACGATTCTTCGGATAAGTTTGTGGCTGTTCTCGCTGCAAAGTTTTGTCGACGTTCAACGGAAGAAGTGTATTTCGCACGCCCGTTTAGTATCCTGATACTTTCGGATGATTGTGTACTTCGGAATAACATTGTTCATTAGTTTTGGGAATCTAGCTTATCATGATAAAACAATCTTTACTGTAACGTTTTCTACTTTACCAGCATCTCCTTACGGTCCGGTTGGAACAAAGAAAAGATGGAGCTCGGAAGATAAGAATGTCGCTACGCTACTGTTCGGTAAATGTATACGGACGAACACATACCCGTCGTTAAAAGAAATCCAGGAAAAATCTATGAGATATCCAACGTTGAGCGTAAGGAAACCTGCGATCATAAAGGCCTGGATCTCGAATGAAATAAGAAAAGCGCGAAAAAATTAAAGGAGAAACTTTGTTTGGGAATCGAATCGCCACGAAACAGCACTCGTCGCGCCCTCCTTCGCTGAAATTTTCAAGCTCCGCAAAACACGAGTTGTCATGAAGCATCGGATGTTTCTTCTCACCGCGACTACATGGTCGAAGAGCATTTCGCCAATCCGCCTCTCGGCCAATGAGGGCGCCCGCTCCTCGCGTGATCGACTCGAGGCTTTGAGCAGTGGGAGGAGAGAGTAGAAGCCGCTTCCGAAAAAGTTTTGCTTGGACGGTCTCGCCGAACGGTTTTTGCCTCGCTATCAAATTGTGACCAAAAATAAGTTTTTTTCTCATTGAAAGTCAGCTCATAACGTGTATCGCGAGTTCGGGTATAAAAAATATCGCAAATTAAACTAAGACAAAACAATACGGCGTACATCGCGGTTTTTCTTTTTCTGAAAAATCGTTTCACCACGCGGGGCGGGAAAGCGAACAAAACGCGGACGATCTCGTGCACTTTGACGAATACGGATTAGGATATCGATCCACATCTCAATGGATGGTGACTCTAGATCGAGGAAATTGTTAAATCTTATGTAAATGCGTTCTTTCCGCCGGTTCCGTTGTATGATTTTTTTGAGTTATATCGTTTTTTTCATTCGTCACCACGCCGCTCGCCCCGGGTACCGCGTGAGGGGTAAACGCGCGATTTCATGTATGGCGCTGGCCGTGCTGTTGGCCGATGCGCAAATCACCGATCTAGTGTATAATTTGAAAACCTTGCGTTAGTCTTTCATACGTTTTTTTTTGTTGATTCGTAAAAAAAACGGGTTTACTCGCCTGGCAGTTCGTGAAATTGATCGATGCGAGTGGATACAGTGTGTGTTAGCGTGTTTCCAATCACGTTGGCCAAGTTGATTATTACTATTATTATTTTTATTTTGTTTTCGGTTTTCGGTAAATATTCAGACGACCTCACGAAGTGTTTCGTTCATCGTCACGTGTGTGATTGGCTGCTACGCAGTGATAATTATCTTGCTATTTTTCGTTATCCGAAAGACGTTTGTCATCACCTTTAAAATCTTCCTTTTTTTTTGTTGCGTGTAAAGCAACGCATAGTAATAAGACTGAAGTGTTTTTTTGTTGTTTTTCTCTAGTTAAAAATTTACAAGTGAATTTATGATAAGCTCAGAGTAGTGTTGTGACGATTAAAACCCATATATAATTTCGTCACGTTAACGAAGAAGTTTCTTGGTTTGGTTTTTTTTTCTCTTTATTTTTTTCGCGTACGATGCTACCGGTCACCCGGTCCTCGCGCCACCCTCTCCCACTCCCACCCCACCCCCTTCTCCTGTGAGGACAGTCCCACTTCAATCATGTGGTTCTTCGAGCCGGATCGGGAGAAGTGGTTAGCGGTGAGCGTCGAACGGTTGGCGACGCGGCGTGATACGGTGTCCGCGCGCTCCTTCAGTGATTGTTGTTGTTTTTTCGTGAATTTTCGTGACACTCTGACAATGTCGTCAATAATAATAAATAATTATTTATTGCTCCGAAAACCATATAGACCTGAGATGCCAGTGTTTCAAATTGAGTTTCGAGCTAGATTTTGGTTGGAATCGAGAGATCGTATCCCCTTGCATATGAAAGTCGACAGTTCTTATCGCTAACCCTCTTCGAACAATAATAAATAATTATTTATTGCTCCGAAAACCATATAGACCTGAGATGCCGGTGTTTCAAATTGAGTTTCGAGCTAGATTTTGGCTGGAATCGAGAGATTGTATCGAATTGCATATTGACGTCGACAGTTCTTATCGCTAACCCTCCCTGAGTAATAATAAATAATTGTTTATTGCTCCGCACACCATGTAGACCTGAGATGCCGGTGTTTTAATTTCAGTTTCCAGCAATACGATGGGTCGGATGAATTGTCATTATCTTCTCGCATGATATAGTCGAGAGTTGTTATCGCTAGCCCTTCTTGAATTATTGTTAATAATCATATTTGCTCCGAAATTCATACAGAAGTCGTCGCAATTAATAGTGATAGTATTAGTGCGTTCCATTTCTAAGAGTTAGGATTTTTGATCAACAACAAGTTTCTTCGAGGAATGTTAACATTTTTCTCACGCTCAGCATTACCTGGACCGAACGACGAGGACGTGGTGAGGTATCGGTCCCATTTGATTTTTTTTCTATATTTTTTAATTTTTTAAATATTTTTTTGTAATTTCTTTTCGATTTTTTAATTTCTTTGAATTTTTTTCTACATTTTTTAATTTTTTGAATTTTTTTTTGATATCGTAGTTTTTTTCTCTCATTTTTTGATTTTTTTTATCTTCATATCTATATTTTTTCCAACCATTTATTCTCCGATTTTTATTGATATTTTTTTCTTAGTCTTTATAATTTTTTATATCTTCTCAATCCAGTTTTTTCAGATTTTTACGTTTTTCTGTTTTTATTTTTATTCATTTCCTCGATTTTTTTACCTTTCATTTCTATCAACTATCACGCCGATTTTTTTTTCATCCGCCCTACACCGATCAGCAATCTTGCAATCCCATCGTCTACGCCTTTTCGCCAGCGTATAAATATATTATTATATGGGGCCGTACTTCCTTCGAGGCCTTGACAGTTGCACGAGTAGGTCGAAGATCGTCATATTCGTGCCAATAAGTCCCGCTTTCAACGTACGCAACGTAATGCCCCGCCGTGTAGTGCACCAGCCCACCAAGGAGATACACCCTTTTTCCAATCTCGATTGTCGATGCTACGGTTTCTAGCGTATGTTTTAGTGTCGTATTCCTGTTTTCGTACGAGCCGTCTGTCAAAATCGATGTGTCGATCATGACATGTGAACCATACTCCACGTCATCGTCGATAGACCGGCTACTTTTTCGACGAATTCTCGTCGTAATATGGCCTTGGTCGATAGCCTCCTGCATTAAGCCGAAACCCTTGCACAGAATAACATCAACGTCAATACTCAATGTTACCTGCTTAGACTGATAATTGTACCCACATACACATTTTGCTTGTATCGCGCAGCTTGGCATGTCAGCAAACAAATATTGTGCCAAGTGGGAAACGTTGCACTCTGCATTGAGCCGCTTGATCGTTCTTGTATACTCCGTTATCGCATACAGCCCAAGTTCAGTTAACAATTCAGCTCTTGCTTTGTAGATACGTGAGCCAAGCTGTTTTTTGTTTCTAGATAGATTTTCCGCCAGCTCTACCGTCGCGTTACCGTTTCCCTCAACTTTTTTTGCATAGTAGGGGCATGTAACGATCGCGTTCAGTATGATCTGGAAGAACGCGTCGAATGCACAGGTGTTCCACAGGTTCATGTTGAACTTACCCATGTTGACGGAACTGCAAATATTTCCGTTTTTCATGACCGGCAGCTTAGAGGCTTTTATATCTTTTATATATCGCCATTCCAAACATGGATCCATGGTTGTCGGCTTTCGTCTCTTTCTCGTCGAAGATTCGCTCGGAGCCTCGGCGGCCACTCCCTCGTTCGGCACATCGGGTGAGGGTTCCGGGAGAACCCTTTTTCTCGAATACTCATTCGATGGCGTCGTCTCTTTTGCGAGACTTCTTTGATCCGAAATTCTGTGATCCGAGATTCTGTGATCCGAGTCATCGACGGTTGAACTGGTATTCGCGCCTTGCCCGCGCCAGTTTTCGCGTGCATTCCAAAGCTCATGCTCTGGCGTACTAGATCGAACGTATTCGTTGTGAACGGAAAAATCAATTTCGCTGTTTTTTTCACGATAGTCAACAGGTGCGAACGTGGCCACGGAACAACGGCTTTCCTCGAGAGAATCGCACGTTATTGGATCGTCCATTGCGACCTTATCTCGAGGGTTAGATGCCAATTTTATCTTCCCGTCGAGATGATCCAAATGTTTGACAACAAACAGTTCGATTTTCATCGGTAGCTGGTTCGCAAACGAACGATGCTTGAGGTCGCCGAACTCAGCCTCCACCGAGGAGGACGAAGCTATCACCTTTCCGACTCCGAAATGCGGCCGCATAATCCGTGTCCAAAGCGGCAAGAAATGCATCAAATGCTTCGTCAAATACAGAGCGAAGTCGGGGTTGTAGCACGCCTCGATCCGGCTTCCTCTCTTGCACGAACTTGCGATAGTTTCAGCGGTTTTACAAACATTGTTCGTCCACGTCTTTCAATCGGCAGCGATAATACTATCGTCCAGAATATCGTCATCGTCGACAAGGACTTCTTCATTCGGTTGCCCACCGTTGACTTCGGCGTCAGTATCGGGCATTCCCTCGATCGATTTGTCGAGATCTCCCATTCGAACTTCCGATGGAAGAGGCAGGCCATCTCCTCCGTTCCCGACGAACTCACTCATCGATACGACCAGGACGGATTCGAGGAAGTATTCTAACCGCTGAAAGTCACTCATTTGGTAGGCTCGGGCCATGCACCGTTGGTAAAGCTTTTTAGCCTCATGAATCTGACTGTTGAAACACTTGCACCGCGCGATCATTGCTGTCACGTGGCTCACGTCTAATCGTAAAAAAGTTAACGGCATTACGGTTGGAAGTCTCATGACAGCTGTGTAGCATCGTTGCAGATAGTCAGATAAGTTTTCACATTTAGCTAACGTTTCCGCCGCAGCGTTTATGAGAGCGCGTCCAAAATTGCAGACGACAATTGGTGGACGCGGTATGCGTTTCAATAGGATGTACCAAAGGAAGAACGAGATATTCCATGATCGGTGGTCTCCGGTCACCATCTGAAAGACTGGTAAGCTACCTTCATCGGTACCAACCATGCACTGGTACAGGAACATATGGGGGTCGTCCTTGTCTTCCCGCAGTACTATACTCCCGGTTGCGTCGATGGTGAGTATTGTACCCCGATTTTGTTTTATTCTCGCTCTATATATCATCTCCTGCTCCGGAGTCCAATATATGCAATGAAATTTTTCCAGGCCTATACTTTGGATTGAACCCACATTGGACCTGACCACGGTCCAAATTTTGACTCGCGGAGTAAATTCAACGCACCCGACGCGAACTCTATTCCGTAATCTTTGAGCAATTATTGCTCTTTTGCCTTCCGTAAGACCGCTGCTTTCGGAATAACGGCTGGGTTATGACCTCCAAAGGATTTGAATCGCTTCGCCATTTCACGCCTTACAACGACGGCGCTTTTTTTCTCATCAATCATTTTCCTGGCAACTTTTTCGCGCCGTACCCCCCGTAACTGTCGTGTTTTAGATCCCGAATGGGCATCGTGACAAATACCGTCGATCCGGCACGAAAAAATTACGTCAACACCGGTTGTCGGTGCCTTCGCCAATGTGCCATGAATTTCCGCCTTGCATTCGACACAATGACCAACGAATGACGAGTAATTTGTAGCCGTCGCGGTCGGATTGGTGATATTATTTTTAAACGCAAGCACGCAGGCTTCAGCTTTGTGCTGTTGGCATATTTTTTCGGCCATGACATCGGCCCAACCTTCCTTAAATTTCCAATATACTCGCTCAGACGAAATATTTTTTTTCGGGGCGATATCCAACCAATTCTGAGGCGACAAAACGAGTTTCAGTTTTTTTGTGCTTAGAGATGCAGATGCCTTGCAGCTTACATCTGCGCTCAAATCAATACCAAACGAGCTATCGGTATCATTAGCCGATTTCAAAGCCTTCGGAACGATTCCATATTGACTATGAATGTCTTGCTTAAATTTATTACGGTCTTCGTTGACAATCGTGTGCACGTGATCGGCGTTTATGTACGAGCCAGCTAAAGCCATGTGATTCTCAATACGTTTGTAGACGGCATTAGATTTTGGAAGAGCCGTCCCGTTGTCATCGATCGTTTTGCAATCTTTTTAAGCAGCAGCTTGAGAAGTTTTGGTTTATCGTATGGCATTTTGCGAAATTCGAAATCGAAGTTCCGAAAAAAAGGTTTAATCGGTTTCCAACAAAATAGTGAGAAAAGCGCATTACATACCGTGATATACTATACTTATAATTAAAAGGCTGTAATGAAATACTTAAGTGAGGGTATAAAAGTATAAGATGGAAATTACTACACTATGCTTACGTCTATTATTGAACTATAAGACAGATATACTATATATAAAACGCTGAAATGAAAAAAACTTAAGGAATAAAAAAAATATTTCCAAAAAATTATGCTACATGACGAAAAAAAATCGCAATCGCGGTCATATTCGCGTTATGCATCCGTCGATGCATAACGCGCATCGACGGATGTGGAAGGGGTCGGCAAGGTGGTAGGGGCACCGGTTATCACGCGATACGACTCCACGCGACGTCGAGGAAGGGGTCGGCAAGGTGGTGGTCGTACCGTCGACCGCGCGACACGACCTTGCGCATGCGCGCGGTCGACGGTACCCCCACTACCTTGCCGACCCCTTCCACATCCGTCGATGCGCGTTAGTCAGGATTCCTGCAACTCACTCTCCAGCCTGTGCTTCGCGCTGTCAGCTATCTTCGGGCCCTAGTAGAAGCTATTGGTGCGCTATTCATTGACTTTGTCGCTACGTTTAACAGCGACCATTGTGTCTAATTAACATATGCGCATGATCATTGCGATTTTTTTTCGTCATGTAGCATAATTTTTTTATTCCTCAAGGTTTTTTTATTTCAGCGTTATATATATAGTATATCTGTTATGTATATACCGTCGAGCGGGGTGAGTATGAGACACGGTAGATTTTTATTCCTAGAATCGTAATAATTGAATGTTTTAACTCGGCCATGAGCCAAAGAGTTCGTCGGAATGTTCCCATCAAATGGCGCAAAACGGCATTAGTATGCATCTTGTGTGAACTGAGAAAACAAATAGCGAGAAAATAAAGAAACGGTGGAAAAAATGTACGTGCTGAAAACTTCTCACCCGACCGACTTATCGGAGAAAGTTTCAAAGCGAATTCTGCAAAGTAAGTGTAGACAAATTAGTTTTTATGATGTACCCGCAGTTTCGTATTTTTTAAACCGCTATTCTCGAAGAAAAGTCAGAAAAACCAAAAGATCAGTATTTGGAGGGTGAGTATGAGACAAAATACAAACTGAATATTCAAAAGAAAATCATTGGGCATCTGATAGAGTGGATTTTTACCGTCCTTTTTCATGTGTAAAAGTTTCAAATTGGTGCTACCGTTTGAAAGATACGTAAATATTCATTCCACAGCGGAGCATTCTAGCCTCAAAGATGACAGTCCTCTGAGGTTAGAATGACTTTCGACCTTCTTTATACGAATTTCTCGTGTCAACAAGGCCTACAAATGGATTGAAAAGGTTCGGATTCATATAATAACAAGTTATTTGAATATTTTAATATGCCGAGAAGTTTATATGATAGCCGTCTGATTTCATTTTGAATAAAATGAATTCCGAAAAATCTCGATGTTTTGCTTTCTTTTTTTTGTAACCATTCTTCTAAAAATGGATATTTTTGAATGATTCTTGTTCCAATTTACTCAAGGACAGCTACATAAAAATATCCATATGATACAGAGCCAAAAAAAAATATTTATTAATTTTTATTAACGATCACAAAACTTGTTTCATATTCACCCCATCTGCGGGATGAGTATGAGACAAGTTTCAAGTCGATGTAACTTCGCAAAAAAAAAATGTTTTTTCCATAAAACTTATAACACACTTCTGAAAGGATGTTTGCAAGATGCCTGCATTTAAAAAAAATTTGGCGCAAAAACTGATTTTAGACGGAGCGCGAAAAAAAAGGGCGATTTTCGTCTCATACTCACCCCGATCGACGGTAGTATAATAATATACGTAAGCATAGTGTAGTACTTTTCATCTTATACTTTTATATCCTGATTGACGCATTTTATTTCAGCTTTTTTAAATTATAAGTATAGTAGTATATCACGGTACGTAATTCGCTTTTCTCACTATTTTGTGGGAATCCGAGTAAACGTTTGATTCAGAACTTGAATTTCGAATTGCGAAAAAAGCCATATGATAAACCGAAACGGCTCGAGCTGCTGCTCGAAAAAGATCTCAAAACGGTCGATGACAACGGGAAGGCTCTTCCGAAATCTAATGCCGTATACGAACGTATCGCTAATCGCATGGCTTTAGCTCACTCGTACATCAACGCTGACCACGTTTATACGATTGTTAACGAAGACCGTAATAAATTTGAGCAAGAAATTTATAGTCACTATGGAATCGTTCCGAAGGCTTGGAAATCGGCTAATAATACCGATAGCTCGTTTGGTATCGATTGAAAGGGCTTACATGCGTCTAGCAGCGCCAAAAATGCGCTAAAAGAAAGAAAAATTGTAGGGATAAGAATAGAGATTAATAGAAATAAATAACACACATTGGTTATTGGTATTGAAACTTCATAAAACATTTTATTTCATTTTATTTTTACAAAAATTACCATACAGAAAATCACGAGATCCACAACACTAAGAAAGAAAAGCTGCTGCACGGTCGGCATCCTATCTCCAGTGAATGTTGATCAATCTACAAAATTTTGAAGAATTCTTGTGAAATGAAGATGTAGTTATATGATGTCAAGCTGGATTTTGGATATTTTGATTTTCAAATTTTATAAAAATAATTCAAGTGTAAAATGTATGACGTAAAACGCATACTTTTTGTTCAACTGCCATAAATTGCAAAATTCAAAATCCTGGCTCGACATACCATAACGACAACTTTATTTTTAAAGAATTTTTGTCAAATTTGGCAGATCGATCAACATTTAGTGGAGATATGATTCCGACCGTCGAACAACTTTTTTCTTAGTATTGTGGATCACGTGATTTTTCATATCGTAATTTTTGTAGAAATGAAGTGGAATACATTTTTTTTTAAGTTCAAATACCAATAAACGATGTGTGCTATTGTTTTTGAATGATGTCTATTGTTATCTATAGATTTTTTTTCTTTTAGCGCATTTTTGGCGCTGCTAGACGTATGTAACCACTTAAGCGCAGGTGCGAGCTGCCAGGCACCTCTAGGCGTCTCTAAGCACGAGAAAACTGAAATTTGTTCTGTCGCCTAAGAATTGGTTGGACATTGCCCCGAAAAGAATTGTTTCGTCTGGGTGAGCATATTGGAAATTCAAGGAAGGTTGGACCGATATCATAGCTGGAAAGTTATACCAGCAGCATAAAGCTGAGGCCTGTGTGTTTTCGGATTAGGGTCGAAATTCGATACGAGCAATGTTCCGAAGGACCAAAATTCGGAACGCGCAATAATCGGAACGACAATGCTCGGAATGGTCAAGATTTGGAATACGTATATATAGGTATAGATGCGTACCTCGTCCGTTGGCCGCGAGACGACATTGTCCGACGTTCGAGCTCTCCCACGCGTAAACTATCAGTGTTAGATATATGCCGTTGCTGACTTTTTTGTAGGGAATTTAATTGTCTACAACACTGTTCATGTAAACTTTTGATCTATATAGCGTTGTTCAGCCAGCGCTGGGACAGAAAAATAAAAATATGTTGAAGAAAATCGATACATTGTTACCTTCCCGTCCAGACGCTGGCTGAACTACGCTATATAGATCAAAAGTTCACATAAACAATGTTGTAGAGACTTAAACTTCCTACAAAAAAGTCCACGACGGCATAAAATCTAACATTGATAGTTTACTCGTGGGAAAGCTTGAAAGTCGGGCAATGTAGTCTCGCGGCCGGCGGACGAGGTACGCAACTATACCTATATGTACGCATTCCGAATTCTGACCGCTTCGAGCAGTGTCGTTTCAAACATTGCGCGTTCTGAATTTCGGCGTCTCCGAACATCGCCCGTTCCGAATTTTGAGACTAACCCATAATTTTTTCTCGCCGGATCGACGGTATTCGACGCGATGTCCATGAGGGCTGTAGGAAAAGACATATGGTGGGTACGGCGCGAAAGAGTTGCCAAACAAATAAATAATGAAAAAAAGAGCGCCGTCGTTGTAAGGCGTGAAATAGCGAAACGATTAAAATCGTTCGGAGGTCATAACCAAGCCGTTATTCTAAAAGCAGCAGCCCTACGCAAGGCGGAAGAACGACAAATGCTCAAGACTTACGAGTTAGAGTTCGCGCCGGGTCCGTCGATTCTACTCCGAGAGGCAACATTCGGACCGTGGTCAGATTCTATCAATAGTATAATGTCATTGTATACAGGGTGTTCCGATAACTATTAGGACCTCAGATATCTTCGAAACTACTAGGTTCACAGAACTATTTGCTGGATCAAAGTTGCACAGCACGAAGGGGGCCATCCAATGATACCAAAGTGCCTACTCCCACCCCCACCCCCAGCCCAGGGGGTGGGGCAACTTTAAAATCTTAAATGGGAACCCCTATTTTTTATTGCAGATTCGGATTCCCATAAAAAAATACGTAACTTTTATTTGAAATTTTTTTTTCGATTCGTGATAGATGGCGCTGTAATCGCGGGTGTTCCGATAACTATTAGGACCTCAGATATCTTCGAAACTACTAGGTTCACAGAACTATTTGCTGAATCAAAGTTGCACAGCACGAAGGGGGCCATCCAATGATACCAAAGTGCCTACTCCCACCCCCACCCCCAGCCCAGGGGGTGGGGCAACTTTAAAATCTTAAATGGGAACCCCTATTTTTTATTGCTTATTCGGATTCCCCATAAAAAAATACGTAACTTTTATTTGAAATTTTTTTTTAGATTCGTGATAGATGGCGCTGTAATCGCAAAAAATACCCGAAAGTACAGAAAGGCGATAATACTTACAGTTTAGGTGGTAAATCAAATCTTGATTAATCAAAGTAAATCAAAATCAGTAAATCAAAATTTGATTTATCACCGAAACTGTAAGTATTATCGCCTTTCTGTACTTTCGGGGATTTTTTGCGATTACAGCGCCATCTATCACGAATCGAAAAAAAAATTTCAAATAAAAGTTACGTATTTTTTTATGGGAAATCAGAATCTGCAATAAAAAATAGGGGTTCCCATTTAAGATTTTAAAGTTGCCCCACCCCCTGGGCTGGGGGTGGGGGTGGGAGTAGGCACTTTGGTATCATTGGATGGCCCCCTTCGTGCTGTGCAATTTTGATTCAGCGAATAGTTCTGTGAACCTAGTGGTTTCGAAGATATCTAAGGTCCTAATAGTTATCGGAACACCCGCGATTACAGCGCCATCTATCACGAATCGAAAAAAAAATTTCAAATAAAAGTTACGTATTTTTTTATGGGGAATCCGAATCTGCAATAAAAAATAGGGGTTCCCATTTAAGATTTTAAAGTTGCCCCACCCCCTGGGCTGGGGGTGGGCGTGGGAGTAGGCACTTTGGTATCATTGGATGGCCCCCTTCGTGCCATGCAACTTTGATTCAGCAAATAGTTCTGTGAACCTAGTAGTTTCGAAGATATCTGAGGTCCTAATAGTTATCGGAACACCCTGTATATTGGACTCCGGAGCAAAAGATAATAGACAGAGCTAGCTTACCCGGAGTACCTACCGAACGAGAAAGTGGCCGCCGAGGCTACGAGCGAATCTCCGAAGACGAAGAGACAAAAGCTGACGACATGAGATCCATGTCCGGAATATAAATATATGAACTGTAGCACGATTTTTGGTCGCGTACAAATCTAGGGCTTCTGGTATTCTCCCCCTTTATTTTTCTCATGGGCGCCAGGTGCGGATGCACCGGGAGAAAATACCGGAACCGAGCTATTTGCCGACTAACCGCAGCCTTGTCTAGTAGTAGAGGGGCGGGATTCACTATTTGCCGTGCAGGGATAATTAGCAACAATATTGATAATAACTAGAAGAAACAAAATCAAACAAAATCGAATTAACTTTCTATATTTAATTCTCCATCCGGGAAGACAATATCCCGATGGATAAACAAGACACTCAAAATAAAATAAAAGAAATAACAATGAAATAATACAAGTGAAAAATCACGCTCGTCCTCTCGCTGTCACACACACACACACACACACGCTCTCACCCCTTGCCTCGCTCACTCGCTCGCGGTCCGAACAAGACGATCCTCACTCTCTCTCTCTCTCTCTCACACGGGTACACTCTCGAAGAAAAGAATTATACAATAAAATCCCGCGGCTCTCGCTCTCTCTCCCCGATTGCGGCTACTCAGTCCACCGCGTAATACAAAAAAATACAAACAACTTATAAAAAAAATGAAGAATGTTAACCGCGTTACGCAGTCACTCACGCGCGGATCATCTCGTTCCCCCGCACAATATTACAAACGACCGGAATCCCGGTACGACGGTGGGTGCGCGCGACAATCTATAATTTTGATTCGAAATTACAACGAACAAAAATGACTCTACGTTGCACCTGACCGATCTCCCATACGGGAATTTCGTTACAGAGATTACAACGAATAAAATGACTCTACGTTGCACCTGACCGATCTCCCATACGGGAATTTCGGTACAGAGATTACAACGAATAAAATGACTCTACGTTGCACCTGACCGATCTCCCATACGGGAATTTCGTTACAGAGATTACAACGAATAAAACGACTCTACGTTGCACCTGACCGATCTCCCATACGGGAATTTCGTTACAGAGATTACAACGAACAAAAACATACTACATCGCGCAACACCAACCGCACGTTCGGGATTCGCCCTTAACAATGAACAAACCCAAAAAAAAACAGAATATCGACAAGACTTATAATGACTGTTCCGGGATAAAACCGCCCCGTCGAACAGACCCACGTCAAAAAAAGAGATATATTTGAATAGTCGACCGCGTGGCCGCGCCGTCGCCGCGACGACAAAAAAACAAAAAGAATATTCTAAATTTATTGTAACACAAAAAAAAACGACGTTCGTCCCGAGAAAGAAATAGCGAAGCGAGACTTACCGGTAATTTCGCCGACAAAAGGAGTAGAAAATTAGAGCAAAGCGGTTCGTGGCTTCCTTCCTTCTCGAGCTTTTACTATTCTGGCTTTCTCTCTCTCTCTCTCTCTCTCTCTCTCTCTCTCTCTCTCTCTCTCTCTCTCTCTATTACGCTCTCTTTCTATTACGCTCTCTCTCTATTACGCTCTCGCTCCCGATATTCCCGTGACGACGGTCCTCCCGAAACAGCCAAGAGACTCGTCGTCGCCGGTAGCTCGTGCCCCTTGCCCCTACTTTCTTACTCTACGACCGCGGAAGGGGCAGGCGACCAACTCTGACCCCTCCGCACGCGCCTATTTTTCGGGGGTCCTTGCTCGCGTTATTCCTCCACGCGAGCGCCGGACACGGGGAAGACGGCGTGGCGCCTTGATGGGGAGCCCCCCCGCTTCGTCGGACATGCGGAAGACACCTCCTCGCTCGGTTCCTCTCCTTTTTCGCTTCGCGGTACGATATCCTCGATGAGCATGTGACGTCTCGGAAAAAGTTTCGCCGCTCGGGACGATTACAATTATGAAAAGAAAAAAAAGAAAAAAAAAATTTAGATTAACAGGTGTATGATTTTCCTATGTTAACCATGGGCCTGCCGGTGTCGTCGTATCGGGAGCAGCGGGAGCGAGCTTCCGAGAAACGCGAATTTATTTCACGTTACAGAACACATAGAAGGCCTCTCAGCTGCCGGTCATGAAAAACTAGAATATTTGCGGTTACGTCAACATGGATAAGTACGGCGTGAACCTGCGGAACACTTGTGCCTTTGACGCGGTAATTCAGATCATACTAGAGGCGATCTTAACATGCACGCAATATGCCTAAAAAAATTGAGAGTAATGGTAAGGCGACGGTAGAGCTGGCGAAAAATCTATCGCGAAACCAAAAGCAGCTTGGCTCACGTGATTACAAAGAAAGAACTAAATTATTGAACAAACTAGAGCTATCCGAAATTATGGAGTATCCGAAAACGATCAAGCATAATGCAGTGTGCAACGTTTTGAACTTGGCACAATATTAAATTGATTAAATGCCAAGCTGCAAGTTACGATCTATGTCGGTAAAATTATCAACCGAACAATAAGCGGGTACCAATGAGTATTGACGGTGACGTGATTTCGTGCAAGATGACGTTGTCCCGCGGGAGCGAAGAAATTTTGAACATTCCTCGGAGAAACTTGTTATTGATGGAAAATCCTAACTCATAAAAATGGAACGCACAAATAATATGATTATTAATTGTGACGCGCTCTGAATGAATTTCGGAGCAAGCGATGAGAATTCCCGACTATATTGTGCGAGGGGATACAATCTCTCGATTCGAGCCATAATCTCGCTCGAAACTTAATTTGAAACACCGGCATCTCAGGTCTATATGGTTTTCGGAGCAATAAATAATTATTTATTATTATTCAGGGAGGGTTAGCGATGAGCACTGTCGACTTTAATCTGCAAGGGGATACAATCTCTCGATCCCAACCAAAATCTAGCTCGAAACTTAATTTGAAACACCGGCATCTCAGGTCTATATGGTTTTCAGAGCAATAAATAATTATTTATTATTATTCGGGGAGGGTTAGCGATGAGAACTGTCGCCTTTGATATGCAAGGGGATACGATCTCTCGATTTCAACCAAAATCTAGCTCGAAACTTGATTTGAAACACCGGCATCTCAGGTCTATATGGTTTTCGGAGCAATAAGTAATTATCAATAATTATTCTTCGATAACTAGCGACTTGAACTTTTCACAATATCGTGCAGAAACATTAACAAAAAATCGATGCGGATCGTATTCGAGGCTAGCGCTTACATTTAAAGGCAAACATTTCACTACTTCACGCTTTCTATACTTTTCAATATCCGCACACCGTAAAATTTTTTTCTATGGTTAAATTAATTGAACTATTGCTGAAATGCTTGGAATCTTTCAGTACTATGTGGATAACATATTTTTATGACTTCGAAACTCGAAATACCGTGAGATGCTGGGTGGTCAAATACGAAGTTCGCATCTCATCCCTTAAATATTCGATTCAGGGGGTAGTTTCATTGAGCTATCGTTGAAAATGGTTAAGAACTGTAGAACTATGCGGGATGCGAGTGAATCAACCTTTTTTTTGGTGAGATTCTCACAATTGATATGCTAAGTTCACAGACATGGGGCGTGGGCATGTTATCTCCGGGCGGAGGCCATTTTTCTTTTCAGCATGGCCGTCCTCGTCCATTCCGGATAGCGAGCTGCGCTCGTTATCACTATCGCTGTCGCTCTCGCTCGCGCTCCCCTCTCCGTCGCTCGCATTTGATCAAGCGGGAGAGAGAGCGCGAGGGCCTCGTGTAGCGAGATCGCCTACCCCGCTCGCTTTTCGCTCGCACGGCGGGGCAGTTGCGTTCTCGCTCTTTTTGTCTCTCCTCTTTATGCCGTGGTTTGTACCACGCGCACGGTTGCTACGAGGAGGCTTTGTCTCTGTTTTGCGCGTGGGGGATACGTTGCCCGTCTCCCTCTTGCTTTTTACTACGCGCTCACACGTGGGGGCCGTAGTATTTTCAGCTGGACGCTGGCATGCTTCTCCGTCCTCTGGTTTTGACGTTTCGCGACGTTTCTCACTCGTCTTGGCGGTACTCTTCCCGCAGCCATTCGTGTCGTTCTCAGCGAGACGGAGACGCGCGCTGTTTCGTTTTCGCTTTTTCTCTCTCGCTCTTGTAACGGCGCATATGCGACAGAGCGCGTCAGCGTTCGTGTTTCTTTTACCCGCTTTGTATTCGATGTCGAACTCATGCTCGGATAATTTTATTTTCTACCGCATGAGTCGAGATCCCGGGTCTTTAACTCCGAACAACCACGTGAGAGGTTGATGATCCGTTACGACAGTAAATCGAGTACCAGAAACGTATGGTCGGAATTGAGATATTGCCCACACGATCGCGAGCAATTCTTTCTCGGTCGTGGTGTAATTCTGCTCCGCCTTGTTTAAGTTTCGACTAGCGTAACAGATAGGTAAATCTTCGCCGATTTTCCCCTGCGACAGGATACCGCCGATGGCTTTATCGAACGCATCCGTGGTCACAACGAACGGTTTACCGAAATCCGCATATTGTAGAATCGGTGCCGTCGTCATGACCGTTTTCAGCTGCTCAAAAGCCGCGTCTCGAGCTGCAGTCCATTCGAACTTCGCGTCTTTTCGCATAAGTTCGGTTAGGGGCTTCGCGATTTTAGAAAAATCCCGGATGAATTTGCGGTAGTAGCCGGCCAACCCGAGAAAGGATTGAACACCTTTCACGTTGACCGGCACCGGGAATTTTTTTACGGCTGCAACCTTTTCTGGGTCGGCTTGCACACCGTCGTCGGAAATTATGTGGCCGAGATAATGCGTCTCTTTTCGGAGAAGTCGGCATTTGCTCGGCTGAGGACCAATTGGGCCTCCCTGAGACGATGAAAAACTTCCTTCCGTGGATGACAATATCGTCCAGGTAGACGTAGCATTTTATTCCGTCCAGTCCTGCTAATACTGCGTTCATTAGTCTTTGGAATGTCGGAGGGGCATTTTTTAAACCAAAGGGAATTCGATTATATTCGAAGTGTCCTTGGGGGGTTGAAAAAGCCGTTTTTTCCCTGTCCGCCGTCGCCATCGGTATTTGGTGAAAACCAGAGGCGAGGTCGAGAGTCGAAAAATATCGAGCTTTTCCCAACTGATCCAAAATTTCCGTGATATTGGGCAACGGATACGAGTCGCCGATGGTGGCTTCGTTTAATTTTCGGAAATCCACTACAACTCGCATGCGTCGCACGCCGTTTGCGTCCGGTTTTTTTGCTACGGCGAGTAACGGAGTATTCTACTGGCTCTTACTCGGTCGTATAATTCCCTCGGACAACATTTCTTTCGTCTGCTTTTTAACCTCCTTTTTGTGGGCTTCCGGCAGACGATAAGGGTGCACCTTCGTAGGTAACGTACCCTCCTTTAGGAGGATATGGTGTTCTATCCAGTGCGTGCACGGTAAGTCGTCCCCGGGGAGATGAAATATGTCTTCGAATTCGGAAATAATTCCGTCGAGAGACGGATACTTCTTCAAAACTTCTTCAGCGTTGAGGTGTGACAGATCGAGGTAGCCTCGTAATCTCTCAAGGCACTCGGCCCCGCGCCCCACGCGCACCGCATGTACGCTCAAGACCTCGACCGCGTTATCTGTCAACGGCTCGAGTACTACGGTTGGTCGTAGTAGCGAGCACGTGCGTTCGCTGATGTTTACCAAGCTGATCGCGCACGTGCTCCCTCTCGGCGGGGTGACGCATGCTCCCATTAAGACGTCTTCATGTATTTCTATTTTCTCGACGAGACCGATTGTTTTGCTCTTTGTCTTTCCACGAACGGTTGTTTCGCTTCGTGGGGGCAAAGTAATTTTGTCGGTCCCGTCGATGAGGGGCATATCGTGACCATAGATTTTTATCTTTTTGCCACCGAGGATATCTGCTTTATGCTTTTTTATGAAGTCCATGCCGAGTAATCCATTTACTTCCAGCGGTACTTCGTCTTCCACCACGTAAAACCAATGTTTTACGGTGACGGCCGGAACGTCGAGGAGCACTTCCGCTTTGCATATCGGTCGAAACGTCATTCCCGATATGCCTTCAAGCGTTACATCCCTGTCCTCGATAATCGTTTCCAGCAGCAAACAGCCGCGTTTAATCACGCATCATTGAGCTTCGGTGTCCGCTCTCAGTGTTATTATCCCGTCGGCAGAGCTCGGTGATTCGATATCAAAATCGCTGGCTGCTGACGCAGAAGGAAGCGAAACATTTAGTATCCGCAGCGTGCACTCATCAGCCAGCGCCGGTGCACTTTGCAATTGTTCGTTGCCAGCACACAGTGATTTTGTATCGTTTTCGCCGACCGACGACGCAGGAGGCGATCCATTGAGAAATCGCAACGTGCGTCGGTTGGCCGGCGGCGGCGTCTGTTTGATTTTTTGGTCGATATCCGTTTGATTTCCCGGACCGTCGTCTAGGTTCGGATTTGAGACATACGACACGTTCAACAGTCCCAACGTGCGTCGGCTTCCGGTCGACGTCGCGTTTTCATTTGGTCCATTTGCGATGGCCGACAGAGCGCTAATGGATATGGCTTTCAAAATTCTTTCCTGGAGGCCATCCTGTTCCGATCTTTGTGACTGGCCGGGTTTTTTGTTTGGTCTATTCGTCGGCTCGTTTCTCGCGGGTCGCGGTGGGGGTTTGCGGGAGGATTGGTTCTTCGACTCTCGTTCGTTTGCGAGTCTCATCTTACAATCTTTCTACAAATGCCCCTTTTTCTGGAGATAACTGCACACGATTTCTACATAGTGGACTGTACGATTGTGATCGGGAGCGGGGAGACTTGCCCGTCCCGATCGTCGTGGACAATTCCTGGAAATGTGTGAGGAGTTGCCGCAGTGGAAACAGCCTCGACCGTCGTGACTCGGTCGGGAGCCACCGCTCCTCCGTTGAGGGACCGTCGAGGTTTCCCCGGAGCCCCTCTAGTGTATTATATTGCTGATTTCCACGGCTCCATTCACGCACTCGTGCAGCGTCGCATAATTTCGAGCTCGCACGAGTAGCTGCACATCTCCACGCAAACGGTTTTCGGAATTCGCCTGAGCACTACTTCTCGTCGAATCTTCGATAGTTCGTGCCTCGCCTAGCGTGGAAACGCGTTCGCACAGCTTTTTTATCAGTTCGACCGTAATTTTTTCGGCTCGAGTTGCGTAGGAAGCTACACTTTCTCCGTTATTTTGTCGGAGGGAACTAAATACCATTTATATCACGCTGTCCGTAAAAGTGAGGTTTTACGCTCACTTCGTTCGCTTCAAACCACATTTACGGACATTGTGACATAAAAATTCGTACGGCACTCGTACGAAAAACGTTTTATGGACTCGTGTGATTGCAATACTCGCCTTCGGCTCGTTCTGCAAATTCACACCTGTCAGAAAAAAATTTTTCGTACTAGTGTCATAATATACGATTGTAAGGCCGCTAGAGATTTCCTCATCCCGTGCAGGGCCTCCAGCTCGGCCTTGAGCACGCCAAGGGTGGGGATGTTTTTGTATTTTAGTTCCTGGGTCGGTCGACCAGTGATATTGCTAGATATAATTAATTCTAGCATTACCTCGTGGTCGTCGTACGCGACCCGGCGGAACACTGTTTCGCACGAGCGTAGAAACTCGTCCAGTTGGTCGGGACCACCTCCGGAAAATGATCGAACATGCTTAAGTGCCGTGTTTAGATCGATTGTTTGGCGTCCGGTGCGTTCCCGCGGAATCTCGTTCGCTCGTTGCGATTCAAGTTGATCCATCCGTTCTCGTAATTCGCGATTTTGGGTTTCTAAAATCCGAATTAGCTCGTACGGGTCGCTGTTTACGTCACGGAGCGTTTCGGCCATGTCTCGACGCACCGTCGTGTCGTGAGTGGTCGATTGCATACGCAAACGATCGTCTCCGCGACGGTCGGGTCCCGTACTATCTAGTCTCCGTTAAATCTCGAGTTATCTCGTCTCCGAGTAACATTACGACTTAAATCGCGTCGGTGCGGATCATCAATATTATCGTACCGACATGAAGCATCATTATCTAAATCACGCCGGCGCGATTCGTTATTCTCTAACCTGCGTCGCCGCGATTCATTGTATTCGAAATCCCGACGACGCGCGCCGTCGTCGGGCGAATGGCGGTGGATGGTGTCCTGATCGTCCGAATCGCGTTAAGGTATTTCGACGTCCTCTAGGTCGTATCGCACGGTGGGGTTCGCGTTGTGATTATTTCTCGATGTCCCCCGCGGTATTGCTCCGAGATTTCGCGGTAGATTGGGTCGAGCTAGGGCACTGCTCGCCTGGTAATAATTAGCTCCGTTTCGAAGACTACGAATTTCTTCGTCGATCATGTCCTTGGTTACTGATCGACGCGAATTCCGACTTAATCGAGGGAGATCGAAATCGGATTCGATTGTTTCCGCGCGCGACGTTCGGCGCTCAGTCGTGCCACCGAGTTGTCGTCGGTTATTCGACAACGCGGCCTGTTGGCCGGGGGGTATCGCTCCGTCCGGTGACACCTGATTTAAAGCCTCGTTTGTACGGAACGCGATGTCGCCGATGGCGGCATCGAGCATGGCCAGGGCGTTCACCTCCTCCCCCGGCAAGAAGGATTCTGTGGAATGCGCCCTGCGCGTGTCTCGACGGGGGTCGTTTGACATTTTTTGTTACAATTTTTTTTTTTCGAAAATTCCAAAAATTAATCGGTCGATTTTTTGTCTTATCGCGGACATTGATTAATTATTGTTAGATTTCTCCGGGACGGTCCGCGACCTCTCGGGTTTAATTTATTTCATTGTCTTCGGTCGCGCAAGAATTTTGTTTCCTTACGGCGCGAGCTACGCAATAATATAAATTTTTCCTGACTCGATTTTGGCTTTGGTAATAAGATACTATATAACTGCCACTTACAGGTAGATGATCCTCGTTGGCGTGATGTCCTTCCGAGCAGGTCCTTCCTTCAGTCCAAATCCTTGTCCTTGACCATCTGGAGTTGCTCGTCACCCCCCTTTTCGATGTCCTTGTCGTCGTGCGAGGACCAGGCTGGATTTCGACGACTGCGTGTCGAATCGAGCGTTGGGTTTGGCTTCACAGGCACTGTTTCACCTTGAACGGCACTGTGTACCCGGGTTCATTTCGTGACGACTGCGTGTCAGAAATTTTCGTAACCCCGGGCAGAGATAGGCATTCATTCAATGAAAATGTATTCCAAATACTTTTCGGAACGAATGATAATGAATTTTATCAGATTTATTAAATATTTAAATTCATTGTATAATAATAATTTACGTAAATCGACCATAATTATTGCAAAAATGTGAAAATATTGATTCTTCCATGATAATTAATCATAGTTATTTGTTCGAAAAAGTATTTGAAATACATTTTTATTCAATGGATGCCCATCCCTGACCCCGGGGTTTTCTTTGCGCGCGTGCTGACGTTGCTGCGTGTACACCACCGCGTAACCAGGCCAAAGTAATCGCGACGACTGCTTGTCGGGGTTTTTGCTACTTTCGGCTCTGTGTGTTATTCTTGTTTTCAATTCGTGACCGCCCTGAATTTATTTCGGCAGATCCCACCGCTGCCACCAATGTTATGTCCCCGAAATTAACACGCGTCTCAGAAAGGATGCGGGTTGGAGGGGATATATGTTTTTGTAGAGATCGATTACCGAATGATGAGTTCAACTCAATAAATTGTGACAGGAAAGTCAGATCTAAAGTTCCTCGACGTCGACGCGTCGAATTTACCCCTCGAGCGCTTCGCGATCGTCGAACGTAGTCAGATAAGATGAATATATCGACGGCCGATGTCGAAATCCGTGCTCGGTTATCGACCGCGGATCTTGACAAAGTTCGTCAAAGAAGGGCGGGTATGCGCGCTAGCGTACTTCGAGGGCTGACAACGCCGCGATCAATTATCGAAAAATCACTTCGCGTCCGACTACCGTCTGGAGTAGATCGATAGACCGAAGTCAGCCCTCGAGGAGTACATATGTAGACTGAGCGAAATTTCTATTATATTATTGTGTGTGAAACAAAGCGAGTCAACGAGTCAACCATTGTAACGGATTTGCCTAATACGAAAGAAGCGGCTCAGTGAGCCACAGATTATACAAATTTTCGAAGGTATTCAGATATTTTGTCCATAATTGAAGGACGAACGATTTAATAAACGAGGATTACGACTAAGTACTTGCATCTTTTGTAAAACTTTCCTCTATGTCCTTTGGCTTCCAAAAGGGTCTTCCATTCAAATCTCCCTGAGTTGATATGTAACGTTAGGAAATTTATATGATTATTGAAATATTAATTTATTAGTTTTATAAGAACTAATTGGCGCCCATCCATACAAAAAATTTATTAAACTCAGAGCCCTGCCAGCCGCTAGACCCCGGCCGCGGCAGGTTAAAGGCCGAAATAAAAACGACCTGTCTCAAAATTAACAATGGGTTTTGAATTTATTTTACGATGGAGAGAATGAACTGATGTTTGGTTGTACAGGCTCGCGATATCGCTTTACATGTGTAGCGATGTCGCTCTGATAACAACTTGGGTCTTGGGCGAATCGTATTCGCCCGTCGCGTGATACAATTTATCTACTTGTCGGCACGCGTCGGGTTATCTCCTCACGTCGTGTCGCGAGCCGTGATACATGTAAGAAATACGAGTCCAGCGGGTCGTGACGCGAGGGTCTTTCGAAGGAGATCTTTTCGATTCGATGTTTCAGTTCAGACTGACAATCGATGCTTCGGATCGATCGTCGCGATCGTCGTTTAACGGTCGCGTGATTCTATGTCAGCAATTTTGACGGTCACTCGCGGCGCGTGTGCACTCGAAAATGCATTTTTGACGGTCACTCGCGGCCCGTGTGCACTCGAAATTGCGTGATTAGATCGGCGCAATGACCTCCGGGTCATTGCACGATTTAACGTCAGCTTTCTGTTGAAAGAAAGTGTCGAAATGATTTTTGCGGCGGAATTCCGAAGTGTTGAAATAAGTTCGCGAGGAACTCCGTTCGAAATTAATTTTTATCCCAATAATCGATCGATCAAACGAGCCCGCCGAAGGCGGGCGAAGTTTGATCAGGATTATATGTTAGTGTCTCGTTCGAAGATGATAAGAAATGTAGTCATGCTTGTCATGCCGAAAACTTTACAACGTTTAAAGCGTAGCTCCACTATTAAATAAAAGAATAAAGAATAACAGCCTTCATTTTGCTATCAAGGCTGTCCTCTCTTTATATTATTTTGTGTGTGAAATATAATGAATTATCACGGTCATCCGAGATGATAATGGGGAAATCCTGAGAAAATGAGGGAGGGAGGGAACTTATCATCTTCGAACGAGACACTATCATATAATCCTGATCAAACTTCGCCCGCCTTCGGCGGGCTCGTTTGATCGATCGATTATATTTCGTGTCTCGTTCTCGATGATAAGAAATGTAGATTTTTAGAGTAAAAGTGATAATTCATAATTCTTGAAATAATTTTGTTTCATAAATTCAGAAAAAATAGCAAATTTTCAACAGAAT
Source organism: Diplazon laetatorius (assembly GCA_963662125.1). NCBI lineage: Eukaryota > Metazoa > Arthropoda > Insecta > Hymenoptera > Ichneumonidae > Diplazon > Diplazon laetatorius. The sequence continues at coordinate 8,120,741 of OY759165.1, read as the reverse complement.
TCAACGAATTAACTCAATATTGCTTCTGCAAACTCGTCGTTAGAAATCTGAATAGGTCTATCATAAAATTTGAAGAAAACCTGAAAACCAGAACACCAACCAGCTGTTCGCCGAATAGTGGATATATCCACTCCTCGTTTAAAAGCCAAAGACACTGCTGCATGGCGTGTACTGTAGGCTGAAAACTGGTTGGTATCGATACCAGCTTTCTTCAGTAAAGCTCTGATCCAATGACTTATAGTCTGCGAGGAGGCTGCACCGAAAGGCTTTACCGTCGAAATAAATAAACGTTCAGTACTCTTTCTCAATTGAGATGTTAACTTAATATAGTCAATAACAGTAGAAGCAACGCAGAGACCCGGTGTTCGAGCTAGAACCTGGTTGGTGAGGAGGAGGTCGGCAGGCGAGAATAAAAAACGAGACGTAGAGCAGGACTTCGGTGAAACGAAAAAGTGATCGAGCACGTTTCACTTATCTTTATTCCTGTTACGCGAATGTGCGGTCAAATTGGATACAACACAAAAAATTAGAGATTTCGAGCAGGTCCAGTTGGTTTATTCCGTTTGAGCTACGAGTTTAGAAAATTGTTATCAATGAGTTACGCGTCAGAACACAAGCTTGAACCGTCCGAGAGTGAAGAGATGCCGGAAGAGCTCGCGACACGAGTGCTTTTTGCGTGGTCGCCCGGTGGGAGTGGGGGTAGCCGGGACCCGAGAACACCCGGGTCTCGACCCCCCCCCCCTCTCCAACCTGTCGAGCCGACGAGAGCGCCCAAATCCCGCGTTAGCCGGAACACCCGGTTTTTCTTTGAAAAAAGGCAAAAACAATTCTGGCTGAAAAACTCCAGGTCTTGACGTTTTAATCTGATCAGGAATTTTAATTGTTATTCCTGAAGCAGATTTCACAATGTTATCGATATTAATTAAACCTAAAGTTTGAAGTCTTTGAGCTGTTGTAAGAGCGAGTAGGGTTGCCAATTTTTCAGTAGCCTCTTTTAACTTCAAATCCGATAATGGATGTTATTGTTCGATAAAATTTAAAACCGGAGTTACATCCCAAGTGGAAGAATACTTTGGTTTCGACGGATTTTGTTTGAATACCCCTCTCAAGAAACGAGATATCAATAAATCTTCGTTGATATTATGTATCGATATTAAGGAAATAGCGGAACGAGCAGTATTTAAAGTCGTCATGTTTTTGCATATTTTTTTGCGTACAATCGACTGACATACTTACTTTATCGAAATAATGATTTCCAGAACAATTTATTCAAATAATTTCTTATCAACAATTGCAATTGGCAAAGGGCAAAACACGTGTAACTTTATCCTCGGAATTACATGTACTTTCACAGCTACCTTCGCTGCGCTACAAAGTTTTGCCGAGGCACAGCAAAAATGATTGAAGATCATATAACCGAACTTAAAACGAATTTGGCTATTTGCTTTCCCGATCCGGACATCCTTTTGAGGACAGCATTCACGGAGGCGCTGAAATCTGCACTCGAACGCAATTTCTAGTGCCTCCGGGAATTATACGATACCGTTGCTGCGATGTAAGTACACCATGCATGCAGATAATTCAAAAAGTGTTTTTAATGAAAAAACGAAAATGTAAATATTGTTACGGCTTGGTTACAGGTTTCCGCCGAGGGCCAGCGTCATTCTTCCGTTCGCCACCGTTCTTGGTTCGCTGAAGCGGTGGCGACGGAACGGTTTTCCAGCGAACCCGGTGACTTTAGAGGAAATGGCTCACCAGCTGGAGCAGCCGGAGAACGTTCGGCAGCTGGAATACGATGCGGGTCGTCTTACAGCGACCCGCATCGTTGAACGTCCCGACGTTACACACATTCTGCTCTACGATCCGGAATTCATCAGTGAATTCCAGAACGTAGACAAAATTTTTATCGACGGGACGTTCCAAAGCAAGCCGAACGTCCACCACGCATACCAGCTGGTGACCGTCCTTGGAGTTGTTTACGACCATGTAAGATTTAAGAGTACATAAACAGTAAGAATATCCGATTCAAAACATAAGAAGTAAATTAATGCGCGCCTTATTATTTTTTGTAGACTATACCATTCGCTTATTCGGTCATGGCGAGCAAGAAGCAGCGTGGTTACGGTGAGGTGCTAGAGCACGTCTCAAACCTAATCAACGCTGCGTCGCTTCGACTCGTCATGACCGATTTCGAGCACGCTCTTCGCAACGAGGTCCGAAAATGGTTTCCGGCCGCACACGTTGTTGGATGCAACGGCCACTACGACCGGGTAAGAACTTTTTCATGGGCTTTACGGTTCTGCGGGGCCAGTAGGAGCTAGTAATCAGATTGCTGCAATAACGTATTTCTAATCATGTATGTATTCTTTAACCGGCGGTGCTCCGAAAAGTTAAGAAATTCGGTCTGGCCGCTGACGTTTAAGCGGAGGAGGCCAGGATTTTCGTCAAAAAAATTCTGGCTTTAGCGTACCTGCCTGACGCGTCGATACCAGCAGCGAACGCCACCCTGAAGTCGGGGTTGTCTGCGGACAGGCTGCTCCGCTTCGGGGTCTTCCTCCGCTACTACGAACGGCAGTGGCTGACAATCGTGACGCCGTCCGGTTTTAGCGTGTACGGCCTTACGAACCGGACTAACAACGTGTGCGAGTCGTAAAATTCCATCTTAACGGACAAAATGGGCGAACACGTCAGCGCGTGGACGTTTTTGGGTTATTATTGATTCCAAGTCGGTGACGACAGCAGGTACGACTGTATTTCTTGGTTAAAGAGTTGATAAACCTCGTTTTATAGGGAAACTATTGAGCCTGACGGCAAGAGCGAGGGCCGATGTGGAAAGCCTTAAATTAGGGAAGCGCATCAGCCGCCATCCGCACTACTCCACAATATTCAAGCGGAAGGAAATAACGAAAGGTTTGTTTCAAGATTGGCGTATGTGCATAGCATACATTGGTGTGTATGTGTACGTATCAAAAGTTTATTTGAACTGATTTGAATTTTCCAGCATGGAATCAGCTCCAATGTGGTCACCTTTCAACGGACGAGTTCCTGACTGTGGCGGCTCAGCTCAAAGGCGACATTCGGCAACGCCTTTGGGTACTGAGCCGCGAGGCATTGCAGGAAGGAGACGGATGGAGAGGCCTGGGACCTCGGTGCCGCTGGTAAGCGTAAAACGTTGATTCGCTGTCCGGTATTATTTTTTTAAATTTATTAACTAGTTGGAATCGCCGTAGCTAATGTAATTAACGAATTTCCCACTTTCTTCGCAGTGGACGACCCCGACTAGGACGGAGAAATTTTCGACGAGGCCTTCCGCTCCGACGTTGATAACGTCGACGAAGTAGCCCCCCCCCTCCCCACGACGCTCACGACGAAGGTACATTATAATGCTCTATATTTCATTTGAATCATTTTTCACTATAGATTTGCTAAACTGGTATGTTCCAATAATCAGCCTCAGTACATGTTAACATTAATTGTTGCAGATGAAAATATCAGTTCCGGGGACGATTCCAATCATGAAATCGGTAATGAAATTTTTCGACGACAATGCATCCTTATGAGGGAGCGAATTATCGGTATAGAAAGTTGAATGTTTAATGCCTCGCTCTATAACTACACGTGTTCTGTTTGTTCTAGAAATCGAAAGCGATCAGGGTGGAAGAAAATCCGGACGGGTCGGTGGTCGTCAACGTAGGAGGCAGCGTCGCATGTGAGTAATGGTAACTTGATACGAAGGAATTCTTCGTTTATACAAGCAGCTATTTGTGTATCCGGAAATAATGGGGCTATAAATCGATCAAGTGCAAAGTAAATTTTGTGGTGTACAGATTTATTTTGTTGGTTATTGCTTTGGCCAAATTATTTTATGGTAAATTCGTTAATGATGTTATTTTAACGTGCTTTGACATTGACGACCTTGTTATAGATGTTATTTTTGTAAGATTATTTTTCCTCTCTTGGTTTGAGAGCGAGAACCCTACCTTATCGATGATTTCGGTTTATTTATATATTAACCGAATAAATAAACCGAAATCATCGGTAAGGTAGGGTTCTCGCTCTCAAACCAAGAGAGGAAAAATAATCTTACAAAAATAACATCTATAACAAGGTCGTCAATGTCAAAGCACGTTAAAATAACATCACTAACGAATTTACCACGTACAGATTTATTATTAAGGTTTTCATTTCGTTACTGACAATCGTTGTTTTCATTGCAGGTGATGATGACGCGGCGGGAAATTCAACCGCCGACGAGTCGTATGTCATCAGCAGCGGTAAGCCGATTCCCAAAGTCTCGTCTCAGTGCTTGTAATATTTTTTTAATCGTACTATTCAATGTTGTCAGATGTTGACGCGGCCTCCACGAACAGCGGCAGCGATGACGGTATGCAAATTGGTTTTCCGATGATTGAAAAACGTACAATTTTATTCGTTGCAACGTCAAATGACTCAAGCAATTTTATATTGCAGCCGTGCTGGTGTCGTTCCCGACGCCCGGCCCATCCACACAGTCGGGACCGTCCGCCGAACGAGAAAAAGGTAATAAGCCGGATTTTGTACCGATATTGTGGCGATTGCTCAATTGTAGAGTACTTAGTGCTTGCAAAACAACAATATGTAACTGCTTATAGGAACAGCCCATATGTTCATCCAATCCTTATTAACTTTGAGAATCGAAAAGTCGACGCATGAACCAGAGAAAAGAAAGAGGGAAGCCGCAATGGTCGTTAACGGACGGGGATCGCGACCGCAGCGTGCATCGACGTCGCAGAGTCGCAAAAGGTAAGGTTGCAAATATATGATCGATGCGATAGAATATAACACTAATGATCTCTCATTATTGCAGGCAAAAAGTGAAATGTCTCACGGGGGGAGGAATCCCTCGCGCCATTGCACCCTGCGGCTACGTATACGCATGTGAGCGCTGCGATTGCAGGTTCAATGTACCCTATCGGAAAATAAATATATTTCTTCATTTATATTTGGCAATATAATGTATAAGGGTCATTCTTTTGAAACCCGACACACCTCATAGTGCGTGATCGCCTTGTAATTTTGATATTCATTTATATACGTCAAACAGACGGCACTCATTTTTTTCAGATTTTTCAAACGACAATCATGTCTCCTGTCTCGTTATTGGTCTTTTGGCATTTCCTCGAATGTTAACTTACGAATGCATTTTTTCAGCATATTAACGTCGGAAAAAAAAATTTCGTCAAAATAGTTTCTTGAGTAAAATTTTCTCAGCTTTCTAATGTTTGTTGACTGTTTCTGGGAAAATAAGAGTGATATTTGTTTATATAATGCTCGAATTTTAATTTTGAAATTCTAAAGAAAAAGAACTTCAAACGTACTTGAAACCTTCTGGTGTAATTTGAACAATTTCCCGTAACCGGGTGGAGTTTGACGTTTAAAATACATGCCATTTTTCTATATTGCCGTAATCGCGTTCGCGACCCTACTAATTATTCCTGACAAACTCCCATGCCGTATAGAATTGATGTCATGCCCCCCTTCATCTCCACTAATTTATTCATTCGTCGATAGGGCTTTCTCTCTCGGACTTGTAGCCACGTATCTGATGTGGCCCGACATGTCGAAAGCCGTGGATTCTCCGATAGACTGGGTTAATTCGTACGAGGAATGAGACCGGCCATTCTCATTGAGGACGAGTCAGATGGAATATAAGAAATTTGTCAACTTATTTATATGAATAGTTTTTTCAGAAGCATTTGTCAACAAGATGGAAGCATAATAAAGAAACCAAAGATCTGTTAGATACTTAAGCAGTTATCTCCGCAAACAATGGTTCGATTTAGATTATCCATCACTCATTGGAAATCTCTAGCCTCGTAGTTTTTTTCATCCGAAGTTTAAAAAATGGTACCATTTCCTGCTACCCCGTTGCCAAGGGTTGAGAATATTAGAGAAATTACCCCCTTAAATTTGTGAAAAACTGCAGCGTCTCGAACGTTGAATGTCAAATCGTATGCAAAATCGCAAGCTACTGCATTTTTTTTCGTGTTCACAGCTGTCAAACGTTTGATTTTTCGAATTACTGGATCTCTTAAGAACTGTATTACTAAAACTAATGTATTGTAGTGGATTCTCAAGAATTTGAAAAAAAGAAATCTGTGTCACTATTTGCTGCTACGTCCCAAGTGGTTACGGAGCTGGATAAAACAGTTCTCAACCTTTCATGAGCTTTGGGACCATCTGTAGGATGCAAATAACATTTCCTATTTGGAGAAATTTTGTAATAAATTTTGGCGTAGTTTGCGTCTTAGAAATGGTCCTTTTTTCAAGATGTCTATGATTTTTTTTATTTAAAAAAAGTTTCCGCGTGTGCTCGGGAATTTGACATCACGATCAGATAAGTGTAAAACGATTGAAAAAAAAATTGAGTGTGTTGGATCCACACACCATGGAAGTGAATACTCATATGCATTTCGCTGGCGCGATAAATTATTTCTGCCGATGATTCCAGAGAGAAAAAGAAAGAGAGACAGAAGGAGTCACTGATCGAATTATGAATTGGCAGGAGTCGAAAGTAGCCTGCACGTTGATATTTGTGTTTTCCAAATTTTTCAAAATATATTAAGGGGGGCGAAAGGGCTGGAGCGTAATCTTTTCTCATAAATATGGATAAAGCAAATTTACTCAAACCTTTTGAACATTATTAAGAATTATTTCGATAACATCCTGTAATCTTTTAATTAGAAAATATCGACAAACAAGGCGGTGACAAAGCTTTTCCAAGAACGTCTTTGGAAAAAAAACGATTTGCAGTCTTAACTATATCTCAGCTGAAAATTATCTGAAATCAAAGACCATTTAAATGTAATAAAAATATCATGAAATCCTCCCCCCTACGTTCTCTGATTATTATTTTTTCATTTTTTAATTTTTGGTGGTCATTGAAAGTGAGAACTGCTATTTTTCACGAAAAATGACCACGGAATTTTCACTTTAAATAACCACCAAAAATTTAAGAATGAAAAAAAAATCAAAGACCGTAAAGGGGAGGATTTAATGATACTTCGACTCGATTTAGATGATCGTTGATTTCAGATAATTTTCAGCTGAGATACAGTTAACACCGCAAATAGTTTTTTTCCAAAGACATTGTTGATAAAGAGTTGTCACCGGCTTGTTTTTCGATATTTTCACATAAAACAATCACAGAATGTTATCGGAATAATACTTAATGATGGGTAAAAGGTTTGAATGAATTATCTCTATTTATTTATTTATGAAAAAAATCGCAGAAGTGTTTTTTTTTACGCTCCAGCGCTTACCCGCCCCTTAAGAGGATCCCGAACGTTTTGCGTCCGCAACGGGTGCGAGAGAGATAGCGCCATGGGCGCTCGCGGCGGAGCGAGAGAGAAGATGGTCCAAACGTTTGGGATCCTCTTAAGCCGATGTACGAGTAATTTCGTAGCGCTATAAGTGCGAGCGAGATAGCACCATGGGTGCTCGCGGCGGAGCGAGAGAGACGGGCGCTCAGATATCGTACTTTACCTTAAGGTGATGGAAGACCTATTCGAGTGCGAGAGAGACAGCGCCGTCGGCGGTCGCTGCGGATCGAGCGAGAGGGAGAGAATTTTTGTCTTCCATCATCTTAAGAGGATCCCGAACGTTTGGGCCACGTTCTCTCTCGCTTCGCCGCGAGCGCCCATGACGCTATCTCTCTCGCACGAGGTCTCTCCGTACTAACACACGTATACTCCAGGTATACTGCCAATGACGAGGCACGCGAACCTGCCCCCTCTCTGCATTGACTCGCTCGCTCTCACTCGCATACCCACGGCTCACGCATCATTCTCTTCCCCTCTCTCTCTTCTTTCGTTCCTTCATTCTCTTGTCCCGTCCTACAACGCGCTGGCTGGTGAGTCGATCCTGTGTCGTTTAAGAGGTACTTACTTCAAAAATAGAATTGAAATTTACATCATTGTGATGTTAAAAAAAATCATCATTAGGAACAAACACTCGTGAAAATAATGTTATTATTTTTTTCAATTTTTTATGAATCCTACAAACCCACCTTAAGGGGATCTCGAACCTCTTGGATTATTGGATTGAGGCTATTTTGACTGCAGACAAACTGCTGACAACTTTACAAAATGACACATTTACACAATTCAAATTTTACCAATATGACTAAATTACTAATTGACTGATTTACCAATCAAGGGGACTGAGTCACCTAAAAAATTCGAAAATTAAATTTTTTTTCCGTGACACGGCCGATCCAAATTGGAAATCGATTTTACCCTTACGAAGTACGTATACTTAGCTATCATTTGAAATTTTTCCATAGCCGTATGAGTTATCTAAATGCTGTGAGATTTTTCACAAAATTTTTCACTTGTCGCAGCTTTCGGTCCCTGCGACTCAATGGATTTTCAATTCTGACCCCTCATTTTCTTCGTAACAGACCTCATTCTCAGATGAGTGTGGGATTTTTTTTTATCTGCTTTCTGGAAATTATGGCGACCAATAATGTGAAAAAAAAAAAAATTTTTTTGTAACTTTTTGAAAAACCGGTTGAATAATAGGTTACCATAAATTTGTTTTACCTCGCATCCAAAATTCCTACACTCATCCGAGAATGACTGCGATTTGGAACAAAATGAGACGTCGGAATCCAAAATCCGTTCATCGGTGCGGTCCGAAAGTTGCGACAAGTGAAAAATTTTGTGAAAAATCTCACAGCATTTAGATAACTCATACGGCTATGGAAAAATTTGAAATGATAGCTAAGTATACGTACTTCGGAAGGGTAAAATCGATTTTCAATTTGGATCGGCCGTGTGGAGGAAAAAAAAATAATTTTCGAATTTTTTAGGTGACTCAGTCCCCTTAACATGCCACACAACTATAATTTTACCAATTGACAATCGCATAATAATAAGTTAAATAAACCAATTAACATTCCATATAACTATCATTTTACCAATTGACAATCTGATGAAATTATAATTTTACAGAATGACTTTCAACTAGCGGTATAAAAAAAATTACAAAATTACAATATTACGACAATTTTGCTTCCTCATAGAGGAAGCTTTGTGATGGTCCAAAAATTTTTTTTCGAGATCTTAATGTCAATAGGTTCAAAATGACCTAAAACATCCAGAAATTACATTTGTAGAAAATGTCCGGATGTATATGTGTGTGTGTGTGTGTGTGTGTGTGTGTGTGTGTGTGTGTGTGTGTGTGTGTGTGTGTGTGTGTGTGTATGTATGTGTGTGTGGATCGACCCTCCAAAATGCAAATGTATATAACTCAAGAACGGCTCAAGCTACAGCGCTCAGATTTTGCACGCATGTGGTGCCATACAATCTCTATGTCCTGTATAATTTTTGCATTAATCGACGCATCCGTTCAAATTTCACAGCGTTTTGAAATTTTCAAAAAATGTCTGTTACCACTGTAGCGTCCGCAAATTTTGAGATATCCGTCTAAATAGTTCTTCAAATATAGAGTTATACCTGAGGATGTATGGTATTGCATTTGAGCCGAATCCGTCGAGAAGATCTGATTTTATGATATTTTGAATTTTTCAAAAAATGAACTTTGTCGCTTTATTTGTCGTTAACTTCAATCAATCGGATTCAAATTCTCTACAACTATGGGATATCATTAAGCTGTGATACATATTAAATTTGGCGAAGATCGGCCAATCGAATCGCATTTTAGAGCAATTGGAAATTTTGAAGTTCTAACCTTTGCAAATTCAAAAATAATTGACGGACCGTGGTGAAATTTATAGAAGTTCATAAGCTAACGTTCACCTCTATTCGTAAGCAAATTTGATAGACATTGAACGACGCGTTCAAATTTTATAAAACTTTATTTCATATACGGTATAGTGTCAATAAACAGTAGAATGAACGAGCTGCTCTAATTGATTGAGAACTGTTTATTTCGTGCTCTGGGGCCGAAGCCCCCTGAGAGCACCGTGCCATAATCGTACATCGAAATTATACAAGACCTTTGCATTCAACTAAGTGCAATCGGAAAACAAAATAAAAATACATAAAATTAAAATAAATTAAAATAAAATAAAATAAAATAAAAAACAAATAGAAAATAATAAATAATCAGAGATGCAATGACTAGACGCTGTTATGCATGCATCTCCGCGCGCAACTTCGACCGAAAAGCAGCTTTGAAACCCTGCAAGGAGGTCTTGCACCTCAGGTCATTGGGCAGAGAGTTCCATAAGTTGCACGCCGTGACAACAAACGATTTCCGGTAACATTCCGTGCGAAAAAGGGGAACGTTGCATTCTATTACGTTCCTCGCTGCCCTTGTGTCATGCAAGACTGCAGGCACAGGCTGGAAAAGTCGCTGAAAAATGTCTAGTGGCTCACCACTCATGCGTACAGCAAACACAAATGATCCAAGGGCGAACCGCCTACGATCTGCTACCTTTAGCCATCCTAATTCTATGTAATGTGGCGTTATATGTGCATCGCGAGGTACATCGAAAATAAAACGTACACCCCTGTTTAACGCTCTCTGTAACTTGAGGTCTAATTCTATGGTTATATCGGTGAGAAGGAGGCCGCAATAGTCCACATGAGGTAGAACGAGCGTTTGTACTAGTAGTTTGCGCACCTTACGAGGTAGGCGACTACGGCAGGTCTTCAATCGATAAACGACACTATTGATCTTTTGCGATACACGCATAATGTGCTCACGCCACGACAAGGTGTTCGTGATGGTGACACCGAGACATTTTACCGAGGTAGTTGGCGATACGATATCCTGTCCAACATAGATCGCAGGAAGGGTAGCTACCTGCGGTGAATTGACGAAGCGCGCCGAGCCTAGAACCATCGCTTTCGTTTTCGTTACGTTTAACCGCAGACCGAGTGATTCTGCCCAAAGACCAATCGCTCTAATATCTTCGTTTAAACGCCCAATTCCCTCCCCGACCTCCGCAGGTACGCATGACAAATAAATTTGCAGATCATCTGCATAAAAACTATAATTGCAACTCTTTAATACACTTCCAAACCCTCCCAGAAGAATCGTGAAAAGCAGAGGACCGAGCACCGAACCTTGTGGTACCCCCGATCTTAGTCTGCCCCATGAGGAGCGTTTTCCATCACTATCATAAACCGACTGAGTTCGACCGCAAAGGTAAGACGAAATCCAACGCACCGACGACGCAGAGAAGTTAAGATCTACTAGCCTATTCAACAGCATGTCATGCCGAACGCAATCGAACGCTTTCGAAAAATCGAAGAACATCATAACGGTGATTTTGCGTTGATCCACGGCGAGTCTTACGTCATCTATGATTCTTAGCAATGCTGTTTGTGTGTTGTGAGACTTCCTGTACGCAAATTGGTGCCGATCACGAAGTCCAGCCTCATCCAGATAGTCCAAGATCTGCCGCGCAATCAAACGTTCGAGAATTTTAGACAACACGCATAGCAAAGAAATAGGTCGGTAGTCCGCGGGTGTCGACGGTGAGGCCACCTTAGGGATGGGACACACTAATGCTTTTTTCCAGATAGTCGGAAAAGCCGAATTTTTTAACGAGAAATTTAGTACGTGCACGACCTGATCGCACACCGCTGGCATCGCAAGTCGAAGCATACCCGCCGAGATTCCGTCAACGCCAGCAGCGTTTGATGTTATCCCCCTCAAAGCCCGCTCGATATCCCTTCGCTCAAATAGCCTGAAACGAAACGCATTTTCAGTGTCCGCAGATAACACACTTTGATAATCTAATTGCGGGGACGCAGAGCCAGTTGATATAAAGTGACTGTTCAACTCATCAAGTGGAAAGGCTGGTGCAGTCAACGGCTTCTTGGACGCAATGAGTCCCAGCTCACGGAGCTTTCTCCACATCCTCTCCGAGTTTCCGACCTCAACGCGAAAGGTACCTTGAAAATATTCATCTCGCGCTGCCTTCATCCGTGCTTTGACCTCGTTGCGCATCGTGACGAACCGTGCATGCACGTGAGGCAAAGCCGTTTTCGTGAAAGACCGTCGAAGACGGTCCCTTCGTCGCATCAATTCTTTAAGTTCCGCCGTGATCCACGGAGCAGGACGTCGCTTTATGGTGACACTGCGAATCGGCGCGTGCTCGTCAAACACAGCGGTGACCGCCTCGTTCAGAAAATCCACTTTCTCCTCCACAGTCCGTGCACGATAGAGAGGTGACCAGTCCTTATCAGCGAGATCCCGCCGGAGCAAAACCTCATCAACATCGTTTAGCCCACGACAGTTAAATGCTTGTTTTTCACGGGCAGGCGTTCTAACGTCGTACTTAATATATATAAGATCGTGTGCCGAGAGAAAGGGTACGGGTTCCTGCCCAAGGTCAAGGACTTTATCCTCATCATCGACGATGCATAAATCGATACGCGCGCTAGAAGTGACGGTGTGGTGTGTGGCTTGATGAGGTACCAGGTACAGGGCATTTTCTAAAATGAAGTCCCGAAGGTGTCCTGCATCATAGGAGACCTGATCCATGTTGGTGTTGAAATCGCCGAGCACAATGGAGTGGCTGAAATCTGGCATTATCTCCACCAATCGGTCCTCGAATAGCGTAAGATTGCCTATCTTCGGTGGGCGATATACTACTGCGACGAGGAGTGCAGCAGCATCCGGTACCTTCACTGCGGCGATGAGGAACTCCGGTATGCGGCAGTATTGTTCAGGTGACGTTGAGAGAGTTGTGGCACAGAGGTTACGGTGGACGTACATGCCAACACCCCCCCCCCCCCCCTCGTTTGCCCAGCCTATCGCGTCGCAACAAAACATAGTCGTTTAGGGCAACAAGGTCATCCGTGACCTGTGGCTTTAGCCATGTTTCGGTGAGACATATAATGTCGTACTGGTGTGCACGAAAAAAATAGCGAAACTCGTCCAGGTGTGGCAGTAGCGATTGGCAGTTCACGTGGCATATCATCAGGCGTCTACCCATAGTTGATGAGCTGCGCTTTGGCGGCAATCCTACTCCGAAGGATCGGGCACTCAACACCGTCAAGTGCAGAATGTTTACTCTCCGATAGTTTGGCAGTCTTGCAGTTGTGACACGAATGCGGTCCCTCGGCAATGCACCCATTTGTCTCATGTTCGCCAGCACAGCGCCCGCACCGCGCATGTTTTTTGCAATCCATGGCTTTATGGCCGAAATTCAGGCACTTAAAACATTGTAAGACTCTGACGTGGTCAGCGACTCGGCATGAATTCCATCCTAGGGACACCTCGGGCAGCTCAAGTAGGCACTTTCGAATTTCTGCAGTCGTCTCGATTACACATCGTGTGAAACGTCTCCCACGGGGTGGGTACAGGTACACCACCTTCCTGTCCGCAGGGTTTGACGCTGCGAGATTAAGCGACAGCAAATTGGCCAATATGACCTCTCGACTCATGGCTGCGGGAACATCGTGAATGACCATGCGTGGATTTAGACGTATGTCATCCTTCACTGCCAACCCTGCCTCTCGAAGACTGGCCAACGATTTGAGTCTGACCAGGTCACCTTCGCTGGCTTGGAGGCGAACTCCGTTATTACGAACGCTCGAGATGCGTGTGACCTTGATCCCCAAGGCCACAGGGTCGACCGATGTATGCAAAGCTTGTTTGGTTGCATCAACCGATGGAAAACGTGCAGACTCCGACGCTATTGGTTCTATTATGACCCGCTTGGTCGTGACCTTGGGCACGTCCAGGGATGCACCACGAGGCAGCCAAATCGTCTGGCTACGTCCTGCGGCAGCCGATGCAAAGGTTTTGCTGTTATGCCCATTTTCTGCATTCACCGGTCCTCCTTCTAGCCCTGCCCTGAAAAGCCCATCGCATGCAGAGACTGTTTCGATCTTTGTGTAAAGCTGCAAGTATGCTGATGCAAGCTCATGAAAACGCTCGTGGTACTCGTTGAGTGCCTCATCCACTCGTCTGCGTTTATCGACAGATTCCTTGCTAGACATGAGGATTGACGAAATTATCGCCTTCGAACCTGCAAGCGAGTGCAACATGTCCGTGATTTCGGCCGGTTTGAACGGCACGCCACGCATCAGGCTAGCCGCTCCAGCAGCACCGGGCGCGCCGGCAGTACTGACGGCTTTGGCCAGCGGCGACGTTAACGGCGACGATCCCCGCGCACCGCACTAACGCTCGGCACGCCAGCGGTACCGACGGCCATCGGCGATAACACCGGTCCCCCACTCTCACCAGTCCTCGGCTGGCCCGAAGACCCGTCAGTTCGCAGTGGCGTAGACCCCCTCGATGGATTGACCGGCGTCGTTTCATGGAAACTATCCTCGTCACTCTCTTCGCTGCCTAGGGGAGAGCCATTGGCAGTGTGGCCAACTCCACGCGCGCCTCGGGACCCACGGCGATGGCTAATATTTCCCTCCATCTCGTCCACTAAGTAGATGGCAGACGAGTTCCCACAGACCGCGCATGCGCTTACCTGGCCGTGTCGACGTAAGCTCCGCCCACCACCACCGAAAAACTGACAGTGGAGGTTAGGTTGCCCCGTAGAAAATGCAGATTTGTGAGTGCAGTGCTGCAGTAACGTATGGAAGAGCCTCGTGCAACGATGCCGAGGCTATTTGTGCATGCCAAGTACCTGCAATCAACGCCCGCACGGGGCAGAAAGCGGCAGAAAAGCGAAAACCAAGCAGAGCAGAAACAGCGTGATGTTTAATACTCACATGCATGGAGAGAGAGAACCGGAACTCGCGACGTGGACGCAGTTTTTATAAATCTGAACAATTTTTCAGTTCCTAAGTTTGAATAACATTCGAATATCGAATACTATGATCGATTAGAAATGAAAAAGCTGCAAGTTGAAACTTGCAAATCGCTTCCTCATAATTTAACGCAAGCTGCAAGCTGAAACTTGCAATTTGCTTCCTCTGGATTGTAAGTAGTGAACGAAGGTTCCTTTATGAGGAAGCCAAAAGATAAGTGCTCCGTCATAGCTCCCTCATTCTTGCTTCTTCATAAAGGAATCTTCGTTCACTACTTACAATTCAGAGGAAGCAAGTTGCAAGTTTCAACTCGTTTTAAAAATTATTACTATTGTAGGAAAAAACCATATGAACGTACGTTCAATAAATTAGACGTTTGAATATTCGCGGGTCCCTGGGGTTCGCCTGGGAGGTCGCTAATGGTCGCTAACGGTCAGCGTGCGCGCGCCAGCCGTAGGATCGAGGATCGAACGAAGCGAGGAGAAAATCACTCGATCACGACGAATTGTGCGAGTCACGTGGCAAAATAAATTATTCGGCACGATACGCCCGATCTTCTTCTTGGGAAGCAACGAAAAAGTTCCCGAAAAATCCGAATCGAGAAACTCTCCAGTTATCAAGAAGAAATCATCAAAAGAAAAAAGAGAAACAGGAAGAAAAAATCATCATCCATGGAACCACGGAAAACAAGATCCGTCATTCATTTCGTCGTCTCGTGAAGTCCTCGTTCGGCCATTGGGGAAAGCGTCTCACCACATGTTCGGGTTTCGGCCATCTGACCGATACCTCAACCTCTCCGAGGACGGTATTTATAAAAAAATTATTCAGAAATCGAAACATCGTCAGTCCTCCAGGTGGTAAATATTAAAGAAAAAGGGTGCAAAGTAGAACCTTGCACATTGCTTCCTCATAGTTTTGTACCGTTTTCAAATTATTGAGATGTAAAGTAGAACCTTGCTCATGGCTTCTTTATTTAAATTATTAAGATGTAAAGTAGAACCTTGCTCATGGCTTCATCATCTTCTTACACATTTGCCAAAGCTTCTTCTATGAGGAACCATGTGTCGATCAATTTTGGCTTCCTCATAGAGGAAGCTTTGGCAAATGTGTAAGAAGATGATGAAGCCATGAGCAAGGTTCTACTTTACATCTTAATAATTTAAATAAAGAAGCCATGAGCAAGGTTCTACTTTACATCTCAATAATTTGAAAACGGTACAAAACTATAAGAAAGCAATGTGCAAGGTTCTACTTTGCACCCTTGTTTACTTTTGTGACGTTGAGGGCTCCTTGTGAGTGTGATGTGATGATGTAAGTCGAAATCAATATACATGGGGCAATTCATGTGAAATTTGAAAAATTATAATTCTTATAAAATCTGAACTCCTTGTTAGATTTTGTCCAAATTTAATAGGAAATCCCTTTGGATGATAGTGCAACTTCGTACTAAATTTCAGCCGGATATCTAGAAAATTATGGAAGCTAGAGCACTTACATTGAATTTTGGAAAAATTTCAAAACGCCATAAAATCCGAACGTCTTGTTGGATTTTGTCCAAATTCAATACGAAACCTCTTTCGATGGTAGTGCAACTTCGTACTAAATTCCAGCCAGATATCTCAAAAATTATGAAAGCTAGAGCAGTTACACTGATTTTTGGAAAAATTTCAAAACGCCATAAAATATGAATGGCTTGATGGATTTCGCCCAAATTCAATCGGGTTTCTCTTTGGATAATTGCGCAACTTCGTACCAAATTTAAGTCCGATTTTTCAAAAATTGCTCCAGTTAGAGTGTAAAGATCGTTTTTTTCACATTAAAAAACGCTTTAAAAGTAAAGCAATGCGTGGATTTTTTCAAAATTCGGTATCGAGCATCTCCCTGTACTCGTACAACATTATACTGAATTTGAGCTCGATATCTCTAAAATTGTGGAAGCTAGAGACCAAAAATAATTTTTTGAATTTTAAAAAAATGCTGTAAAAACAAAATAACTTCATAGATTCTTCCAAAAATTGAATTGTGCTATGCGCCGTGAACCCTTTACATGTGTGACAAATTTCAGCTTGATATCTCGAGCCGTTCTCAAGTTGTGAGCGGTCAACCATTACTACACACACACACACACACACACACACACACACACACACACACTGTAAGAATTGATTCTCCCGACGAGAAAAATGACGTTCGAGAAAATCCCCCACCCGTTTCACTTTTATTAAACTCTGGTGGTTCGTAATATTTTATATGAATTCAAAAAAAATAATCTTGATAAATAAATAAATAAATAAATAATCTGAGAGACCGACGGAGAAAATGTCAGGTGAGTGATGGTATATATATATATTTTTGACCATCAAGTACAAAGGCGATTAAACGACTTCCGATGATTATCGAATATTGAGGTAATCAAAAATAAACAATTATCACATGGACGCTCGTAGCAACGAATACATCGAGAACCCTACTCTCGTACAAACAACACGTGACATAATCACATAGACAGAGCACAAAAATCATAAAAAATATCACACTTATCCGCAAATTAAATAGAGAAATATTTCGCTATAAAGAGCGTTGCGCGGCAACCCAAATTACGCGTGCCGTAAACGTGAGGATGTTCGAGAATTCGACGAACAGATAAAAAAAAAGAAACGAAAACGCACGCTCGATCAGAATTCGATAAATACAATCAATTCGATAATTACGATAAATTCGATAAACACGCAAACCACGCGCAAATAATCAATCGATCAAAACAAAAACAAAAATAACGATAATTTTCCCAAAAGTCTCGCGAGACGAATGCCAATTCGTTGGCGATCGGCCGATATTATATATTGTGACGGTCTGACCTGCGATTTCTCTTTTCCACTTATCTGAACGCTCGAGGAATGCACACGTGTTGGCGACGGACGGAGGAGATTTTCTTGAAAAATATCTCGCTGAGATGATGTCGTCTCAGTCCGGCGTGGTCGTTGGCACGATACTCCGCGTGGATGCTGGGAGAATCGTACGATTATTTGCGATTGTGTCCAAAATCCATCCAGATTGCGACGTGGAGTAATTATGCGTCCTCGATACCAGCACACGTGGCCGCCAATTTTCGTACATGCGAATACGACGCAACGTGGTCCTCCAAAATACGACAGATGATGAAGAAATCAATCAAAAAAAATATTCACACGACTGGTTGTGATATTGTGGACGAACGCCTTTGCGCGACGCCGTGATTAATTAAACTTTTTGTAAAACGTTTTACCCGAACCACCGCACACGGTGTTTCGGAGCGATAGATTTTTGGCCGTGTAAGACCGGCCACGATTCGTAGGCGAATGGGGGGAGACACTCGTCTCGCTCTGGCACGATGAGAAATCGATGGGCAAAATTTCATTGCGCGACAATATCTTCGATGTAAATCGTGCGTAACGCACGATTGACCATTACGCACGTTCGGCCAATCCGGCTCGCGACACTGGACAACGCTTACACGCACGATAATTCACGGACAGGCACGCCTCACTCTGTACGCCGATATGAACGTGATCTACCTCACCGTCGCAGGAGGGGTCGAGACAACTCGATCCGCTACAAACATCCCCCTTATCTTACGCAATAAGACTACATCGAATCGGCCTTATGTAGTAAGATACGAACAATATACAATAAATACAACCACACATTCGCATACGTCACAATTTCAATCCGAAACGAGAGTCAAGGAACAATTTTATCATCTAACGCAGGCTGGACCGGTTCATAATACTTTTGAAGACTCACCCTGTTATAAATGCCCTTTACGTTTGCGGGGTTGTTACATTCAACTACTTCAAAGGCGTTAGCGCCGAAAATTGGTGAAATTTTATAAGGTCCAAAATATAAGTGAAAAAATTTAGGTGTTACGCGTTCAAATGCATTTGAGGGGTATGGGATACGAACCAGTACAAGATCGCCTACGTTCAAGACGACGGTAGAAATAGACTTCTGCGATTTTTGTCGGTTTTGAAAATTCATTAGGAGTCGTTCATTTGCCAAAACTATTTTTCGATCGTGCGACGGTTCGTTTGATTCCGGAAAGGTTACCAATTTCGAGATTTCTTCTTTTGGTTGTTTTCCAAAATGAAGCTCATAAGGCGTAAAGCCTGTACTCATGTGAGTAGTTATATTTAAGAGCATTTCGATGCGAGAAATATGCTTTGCCCATTGAGCGTGAGCGTCGTGACAAAAGATACGAAAAAGCCGTCCAAGTTCGCGCATAACTCGTTCTGTGGGGTTACTCTGCGGGTGACGTACAGCAGGGATGGGCACACTTTGAATGGAAATTCACTTAAAATACAGGTTAAAATTCAAAATCCTCGTCTGTTTTGTATTTTGTCCAGAGTAAAATACAAAATACTTGTCCATTTTGTATTTTGTCTGACCTAAAATACAAAATACTTTTCCATTTTGTATTTTGCTCGACCTAAAATACAAAATATTCGTCGATTTTGTATTTTGTCCGACCTAAAATACAAAATACTTGCCCATCTTGTATTTTGTCTGGCCTAAAATACAAAATACTTTTCCATTTTGTATTTTGTCTGGCCTAAAATACAAAATACTTTTCTATTTTGTATTTTGTCCGACCTAAAATACAAAATACTTGTCCATTTTGTATTTTGTCTAGCCTAAAATACAAAATACTTGTCCATTTTGTATTTTGCTCGACCTAAAATACAAAATACTTGTCCATTTTGTATTTTGTCTAGACTAAAATTCAAAATACTTGTCCATTTTGTATTTTATCCGACCTAAAATATAAAATACTTGTCCATTTCGTATTTTGTCCGACCTAAAATACAAAATACATGTCCATTTTGTATTTTATCCGCATTGAAATGTAAAATACTGACTCATTTTGTATTTTGTTTGGCCTAAGCTCTAAAATATTTCGTCATTTTGTATTTTGTCCGCACTAAAATACAGAGTATATTTTCATTTTAAAAACCTAAAATAGTTTTTCATTTTAAATACTGTCTTACAGATACAATTCCGTATCTCAGTAGGGGATCTCGTCGTATGCTGTTTGAGCATGCGTCTTCCACACGTGTAGCGTCAAAAGAAGAAGGGGCTGGTAGGAGTAGGGGGGGGGGGCAGAATTAGAATTAGAATTAGAATTAGTATTAGAATCAGAATTAGAAGTAGAAAATAGACTTAGTATTAGAATTAGAATTAAAATTAGAATCAGAATTAGAATTAAAATTTAAATTAGAAATAGAATTAGAATTAGAATTGGAGAGGCGCGGGAGGTTTCAATAAAATACCAATAGTCATTTATTTTCATTTTTTCACGATAGTCATTTTTTTTTTTTTTTTGGTCTCCAAACAAAATGTACCCCATCGCCATTCTATAAATTAGGCTCGCGACGTCATTATGGTATTGCGCCCTCTGGCGGCGCTCTCGCACCCAGCGGCCGGCGCGCCTCCTCCGGTTCCATGGACCTGAAACCAGACGAATTAATTTCATAAATATATCTTCATAAATATAATTCGATGAGATCTTCATAGATATAATCTTATAAATAGATATTGAAATACTACTAACGCGAATTGGCTGGTCCGTTCGTCCGGGGTCTGCCCATTTGTTGAGAAACACCTGAACGTTTCTGTATGATATAAGAAGACCATATATTGATGGACGAGAAATTCTGAGACCCGCGGCCGAAATCTATCCCGTTTCACGTGGAACACCCTATATATATAATCGGCTCAACGCGCTTGAGTCGGCCGTACAGTCTAATCCAAAACCTCGTCGGGTCGCTGAGTTATATACTATAAATATAGTATTAAATTTATATATAATTATTAATTCATTATACATTTTTATTTATATTCATTTGATTAGAAATTTGATATATTTTTATTAATAAATTGTATCTATTTTGATTTATTTTCACTTCATTAACATTAATATTCATTTTTGAATTAATGTTATTATTTTTATTCATTATATTTATCAAATTATTGTGAGATAATTAATTCAATTAATAAATTAATCTCTCTTTGAAATTTAATTATAATTTTTTTTTACTAATATAGTATTAAATTTATATATAAATTTCTCGCGGCCGATGATTTTTAAAACGATTTTCTAATAGAAAAATTATAATCGTACTTACAGACATCTTCTCGCTTCGATGGTTACCACGAGCATGAGCTTTCTGTGGAATTAAGCCGCCCTGTAGATTCTGTTGGGAATAATCATAATAACGAGCGTTGAAATAATCGTAATAACTAGCGAATAATAATACTTACCTCGTGGTAGTCGCGAACGTGAATCTATCGCGTTGCTATATACCGGGTGTCCCATTTTAATCTTACACCTGATTTATCTCGAAAAATACTACTTCAATCGAGTATCGAGTATGGTAAAACGTGAAGGGATAGAAGAGAGACGTACACGAACGTTTTTTTCGGTCCAAAATTCAAAATGGCTGTGATCAGGTGGCTGACATCTTTTTTTAAAATGGAACCATGCTTTTTTTTCACTAAAAATGTTTTCATGTCAAAACTAACAACTTTTGTAGGAATTTTTTTTTTATCAAGTCCATCATTTTGAGGTTAGAACACAATTTTATCTGAACTCAGCATTCGGTCGACAGTGGATTGGTCAAGATAGACGACCATTGGCCTCCGAGGTCACCCGATCTTACCTCTCCCGATGATTCCACACACTGACACGCACACTTACACTTGGGATGTGAGGATATTCCTCCTTTTGGGGGTGGGTCTCGAAGTTTCGAATTTTCAATGTTTCGAAAGCTCGTGGGTTCGAATTTTTTTTATTCGAATTTTAATTTATCGAAAAATCAAATCTCCGAATTTTTTTATTTCGACTGGTCATGAAACGGATTTAAAAAAATTCGAACGATCAAATGTCCGACCGGTCAATATATCGAAATCTCAACGATTCGAAAATAAATGTTTCGACTCGCCAATGTTTCGAATGGTCAATCATTCGACGGATCAAAAGTTCGACAACGTATATATAGGTATAGTGGCGTAGCAGCTCGCTCAACCGCTTGAAGATTGCAGCTCCGCAATCTTCACGCCACTATACCTATATGTATACGTTTCGAACTTTTGGTCCGTCGAAACATTGAATCGTCGAAACATTGGCGAGTCGAATCCGTGACTCGTCGAAAAATTGCGCTTTCGATACATTGCATTTCGATTTTTTTTTTTTCGAAACTATGACCGTTCGGATTAGTGGACTTTCGAAATCGTGCAAGGTCGAAACATTAAAATTCGGATAAAAAAATTTCAAACTTATGAGCCTTCGAAACATTGAAAATTCGAAACTTCGAGACCTACCCCCTTTTGGTAGTACCAAAATTTGGGTTGGTTCATCCTGGATAGCGCTAAAACGATAAAGAATTGTGTTCTCACACTGAAAGAAAAGGTTGGCTGTAATAGCTATTTTTTCGTGGTTAAAAAATAGTCCGATCATTCACTAAGATGGATAAGCCTGCCATCGCTCATGGTGACAGTGACCATTCTTAGATGTGATCAATTGGAAATGTGATCAATTAAGAATGGTGACCGATTTGTGACGAGCTATCTAGTAGATAGTCACACTGAAAGAAAAGGTTGGTTGAGATAGCTATTTTTTCGTGGTTAAGAAATAGTTGGTCCGAGCAGCTAATCAGAATGACACGTCAGAGGCGGCCTATCGCGCGTATTCCATAGATCGTATAGCGTGACGTCACTTTTGCATGAGACCACGCGTCAGGTTAACGTATTGAGTGCAAGTGTTTTTTTCAAGTTTGTGTTTTTTTAAATATTTACATATATATATTGTAACGGTAGCCGTTACATCGAGCCCCAAAGCCCCACCCCACCCTAGAAAAGCGAGGGAAAAGACGCGCAGGCGTACGAGGCTCAGCCTCCACCAGCGAACAACATCCGTCAGCGACACCTGGAATAAAAAGAGGAAATAGGATCCTGCGGGTGGCGGGAGAAAAGCATAAAAAAAAAGGACCAACGACTGATGAGAGCGGTGTCGTCAATCCACCCGAGCCAATCACTGCTCGTGCTGGTGGCGTCGTGCTGAAAAAGGAAAAGAGAGGGAAGCTCCCGGTGGGGTATAAAAAACCACCACCGGAGGAGCCAGGCATCAGAATTTCTCTGTCCACAGCCCAAGGATCTCCAGCAAGCAGCCAGCAGCCAGCAGACCAGGAGAAACCGAGGAGGAACCGTGAGAGAAACATTGGGTCTGACGGGCAACGGCGCAAGAGCATCGCGAAAACGGACGGAGACACGAGCAGTCGAGGAGGCAGGAAGATCCACCGGAGCCACACGAATGCCGGACAAAGTCCGAATTTCTTTCTGATTCGTATTTTCCAGAACGAAACAGACGAGAAACCGTGGGTACCGGGAGGGAAATTCCACACGAGACGCGACGGTGACGAGAGATAAACCCGAAGCGAGGAAGCCACCGGTCGTTGACGGATCGGAACGACGAGCTGTCACTTCGGGGTGCACAAACATTACCGCGCAGGCGCAGACTCGCAAAAACGTTCAAAGAACGTTTGTGGAGACCCGGCACGCCAACAAACGCCGAGATTCGAGTTATCGACGGGCAGGGACGAGGCGAAACGCCGACAACCGAAAAACACCCGGAAAAGAGGCTAAATCCCGAGAAAAACGCGGATTTCCGGAATAGGCGCACGGACGACGTGGATCCGACCCGACACAGTCCCCGCCATCTTGGCGACTGTCAAAACTGCTCATCATCCACGGGCAGTTACCGCGACACGACGAAAGCGCCCCGCGTCACGCGTGACCCGCCGCGCAAGCTCCCGCGAGGAGGGGAGAGGCATCGAGAGCGACCGCTATCGATTGATTGATCGCCGGGGCACCTGAGGGCGGCACCGCACGGCGTCGTGAGCACGCGCGCGCAAGCTCCGTCGGGCGTACCGCGGGACATCGTTACCGGGCGTACGATACCACGTGACCGCGCGGCGAGATTGCGAGAGTGAGCGCGAAAAGCCCGTGTGAGCGAAGCACGGCAAATTGTATGCGAAAATATCCGACAGAGAGCGCGCAGATCTTTCGAAATTTTCCGGCGCAACGCATGAATGTGATAAGAACGAGAAGATATTGTATATACTTGCATTTGATTCATGAATAAACCCTACTTTTACCTATTGCCCGTGTAAAACAATTCTTTGCGTGCTCGAGACCCTATAAAAAATTAAGTAACAAAGAAATGCGGTTACAATATGACTAATATTTATATATATATATATATATATATATACATATGTATATATATATATATATATATATATATATATATATATATATATATATATATATATTGTGACAGGAAAGTCAGATCTTCCGTTCCTCGACGTCGACGCGTCGAATTTACTCCTCGAGCGCTACGCGAACATCGAACGTAGAATTGTAAGAATCGTATCGACAACTGTCGTCGCGATCTGTGCGAGGTTACCGACCGCAGATTTCGACAAAGTTTGTCAAAAGAGAGGGGATATTCGTATCAGCGTACTTCGAGGGTTGACAACGCCGCGATCAATTATTGAAAATCACTTCGCGTCCGACTACCGTCTGTTGTAGGTCGATAGGCCGAAGTCAGCCCTCGAGGAAATATATAGACCGAGCGAAAATTATCGTTGTAAAAGTGTGTGAGGCAAAGCGGCTCAGCGAGTTGAGAATTGGAATTTGTCAAAGAGCGGCTCAGCGAGCGATCAATTGTATTTGTCGAAAACCAAGAGATTATCCATAATTGAAGGACGAAATTATTAATAAACAAGGATTCCGAGTAAGTACCTGTCTTTTTGGTAAAACTTTCCTCTGAATCCTCTGGCTTACAAAAGGGTCTTCCAATCGAATCCCCCTGAGTTCATATATAATAAATTAAAATATAAAATAGATAATTCCTATATTAATTTATTAGTTTTATAAAAACTAATTGGCGCCCAAATCTTAAATATATTCGTTAAACTCAGAGCCCCGGCAGCCACTGACCCAGGCCGCGCCGGGTGAAAGGCGAAATATAAAACGCCTGTCTCAATATATATATATATCTTATAGAAGAACTCGAAGGACATTTTTGGTGGAAAGAAAAAAACATGGTTCCATTTAAACAAACCATGTCAGCCACCTTAACACTGCCATTGGACCCAAAAGAAAAAAAAATTGTACGTCCTTCGAACGCTTCGAGTTACATAATACTCAATAGAGTATGATCGAGTATTGAGTCAATACTCGATCAGAGTCGTATTTTTCGTGATAAATCAGGTGTGAGATTGAAATGGGACACCCGGTATATTCGGAGCGTTAGCTCCGATGGAGAGAAACATCATCAGTCGCGCATTATTCGTTCACGGAGAAGTCTTCTCTCGGTAGCCAGGAAAGTGTCGAGTGAATACCTAAAAGTGAAATTCAGTTTTGCGAATTGTGTAAAGATGGCAATTGCAGAGCCTTCAACTTCGGGAAGCGAGATCGCTGGATCGATCGATGAATCAACAGCGGATAAGGTCCAATTGCTAGAGGCTTGCCAAAAAAAGCTATCTTGGACGGCACATTTTTTGAAGTTAATTTATCACAATCGACGTTAGGGGGACAAATTGTTGGAGAATGTGTGTTGTGCCACCCTCGAGTCCAAATTAAGGGGACGTTACACTCAACGACGAACTATCTTCAGCATTTAAAGGTAAGTCAAAGGAACCAATTTTTACAAATGTCGCAACAAAAAGTGTAGACCTGAATTTTTTTTTTATGAATGGTACATGTGTGTGTATACATATATATATATATATATATATATATATGTACTCATCACGTTTGCTGTTATTTTTAAAAAAATTATTATTTTTTCGAAACTAAAAATTGCGACAAACATTAAAAATAATTATTTCAATTATTTTTTCAATCGATAAAAAATAAATCGTTCGTATGAAAAAATCGATATCTTGATTTTGTCGGCTTGAATATCAATTTTTTTTATTTGTACATGTACAAATGCAAAAACCATGTCCAAATAAAATAAATTGATATTTAAGCCGAAAAAACATCAAGATGTCAAATTTTTCATAAGAATAATTTATCTTTTATTGATTTTTAAAAAATCAAAATTATTATTTTTAATGTTTGTCGCAATTTTTCTAGTTTCGAAAAATAAAAATGGAAGAATCAACGATAAGCAAAAAAGATCCCATTCTGAATTTATATAGAAACTTGATTTTTTCAAGCACAGGATACCTGAAAAAAATTCATCTATTTAAAAAATATTGCTCAGCCTGATTTCTCTTATTCTTCACTCTTCTAATTTTTCTAAGGGGGATGGGGGGGGGGGGGTAAATTTTCAAAGAAATCGAGAGATGTCTTTGGGTTACTCCGAAGTGAATGAAAAATTGCCGACCATTTTTAAAAGGGCGAGGATTTGACCTGTTCGAATTGAGCCGGCTTTCCCCATATATATATATATATAAATATATATATATATATATATATATATATATATATATATATATATATATATATATATATATATGAGGTGTTCCACCCCATTTCGAACAGTCAAAAAGTTTTGCACTCCCAAAAAAATTGAAATTTGGTCAAATTATTCAATTAGTCGAAAAAGAGTAGTGTGAATTTTTTCAGATTTTTTGGATCGCATTTTTTTGAGTTATTCAACATTTCTAAATTTTCTAAAAACCGTTATATATTGAAAGCATACGATTAAACAGAAAAATGTTTCAGACAAAAAAGTTGCAGTTTTCCATAAACTTTGTGAAAACATTTTTCTTGGAATTTTTCGAGTTCAACAAAAGACGATTTTCATCAAAAATATACGAAAATAATTTTTTTCGGTCGGTATGTCACCTTCGATTTATCTCACAAAATTCCTGAAAATACTCTGAAATGTGTAAAATACACACGTATTTTTTTGTCATGGCTCGATTACTTGTTCCTAAGCTATGCTTTGGTTTATTAATAATATTTTTTAAAGTTTTTAAAAAAAAATCAATTATTCTGGAAAATAATAATCTCCCGAATTGTTTTTCTCAAATTTACAGATGAAAGAACATTTACAATAAGAATATTTATGTTTTGGAGCTTATTGGATAATCGATAACGTAGATGGAACTCCATTGAACTCGTTCGAAAACTACGCTCTATAATCACTCGTTCAAAAAATTCAATGATTAAGTGAATAATTTTCTGTCCTAACATCATATTTTTTTATTATTGTTGTGTAAATGAATGACAACGTAAGAACTGGGAAAAAGTGAAGCATAAACAGATCGTTTCGAGTTATTTATTTTTCCAGACTCGGTGAGTTACGAAGTCCGTGGCGAGCGAATATATTTTGCATTGGAGAATCCCATCCGGTCCTGGTATAATGCAATGGTGTTTTTGGGTCTTCGGTACAGCTTTAACTCGCTTAAATCTCGATTCCATCTATGTTATCGATTATTTATGCTCCAATAAGCTCCAAAACATAAATATTCTTATTGTAAATGTTCTTTCATCTGTAAATTTGAGAAAAACAATCCGGGAGATTATTATTTTCCATAATAATTGATTTTTTTTAAAAACTTTAAAAAATATTATTAATAAACCAAAGCATAGCTTAGGAACAAGTAATCGAGCCATGACACAAAAAATACGTGTGTATTTTACACATTTCAGAGTATTTTCAGGAATTTTTTGAGATAAATCGAAGGTGACATACCGACCGAAAAAAATTATTTTCGTATATTTTTGATGAAAATGGTCTTTTGTTGAACTCGAAAAATTCCAAGAAAAATGTTTTCACAAAGTTTATGGAAAACTGCAACTTTTTTGTCTGAAACATTTTTCTGTTTAATCGTATGCTTTCAATATATAACGGTTTTTAGAAAATTTAGAAATGTTGAATAACTCAAAAAAATGCGATCCAAAAAATCTGAAAAAATTCACACTACTCTTTTTCGACTAATTGAATAATTTGACCAAATTTCAATTTTTTTGGGAGTGCAAAACTTTTTGACCGTTCGAAATGGGGTGGAACACCTCATATATATATATATATATATATATATATATATATATATATATATATATATATGGGGTATTCCAAATGAAACCGTGGGGTGATTCCCCTCGGATCCGCGATCGTTGCACACATTTCTTTGGCGTTGTTTCGACTCCAAGTAGACTCTAATTTTTTTTCAGAATTCTTCCGCTACTTCTAAGGGTAATGCGCGCGCATCAAAGTTGCAAAAATAAGAACAAACCGAAAGAAGGGCCGTTTTTAAAATTCTGATTTTTTTCTAAAAATGTTGACTTCTTCTACTTCTTGGTTTCAACGGGTCAACCAAAATACAGATTTTACCGATTGTCATAACAGGACTTAATACCGAAGAATTGCCTGTAGTACCGAAAGTTCAAAGGAAGATTGGGCAAAATCAAGCCAATGCCATTGTTGAAATGCTGACTGAATGGAATGTAACTGAACGTGTGGAAGCAATGGGTTTCGACACAATTCGTGTGAACACCGGTAAATATTAAATATTATTAATTTTTATAACCTTACCAGTCAAGGCTTCATTAATTTCATTACAGTTAACCATTCATATGCAATAAATAAAACTTTTGAATTAAAGGGATTCGGAATGAAGCGTGCAGTCGCCACCAGATTTACGAATCAATTCTTCGACGCGTGTTCGAAGTCATTTGGCCAGGTACCAATCGTCCAGATGTACCCATTTTTAAGCGATTCGAAGAAAATTGGCAACACTGGATTTAAAATCGTTCGAAATTGGCGTTGACGTTAAAGGGATAAAAGATATCATTGGTGACGATCTGAATGAAGCCCGTGATTTTATGGATGACCAATTTCGGGTATTAACGATTTTGAAGTAAATAATAATAAAATTATAGTAAATTGATCGTTTTAACAATGGATGCTGGTCAATGTTGGATTTTTCAATCTTTACCTACATCATCCACTAGCTGATTATAAACAGTTCCTAGAACTGGCGTACATGTTCTTGGGAGGTGTCCCGCTTGTAGAATTTACTTGCATCCGACACGCATTATTCGAATTAATATTTTTTTTAATGTATTTGGTTCATTGAGTCAGATACGACTAGTTGACGCAATAAATTTCCGATTGTCTCGTGTCTGAAGCGTCTTATCAATTGCATCGTACCACCAAAAGTCATTATTCGAACACGCATCATCCGACAGGTTCTGTGTTTATTTGTAATGACTCAATGAAATTAAATATAAAATTGTATCATCCGCAAAAACCACGCTCAACGGTTGTATCGGCCTGAGATAAATACATTCGATACATAAACATCACGCAGCGCCTGACCGTTCTTTAATCCCAAACTCATAATTTTAATACACAATAGAATTAAAAATGTATGATTTTGGGATTTTTTCCTTCACTTGTGCCATGAGACCTTCCACTATGCCAAATTTAAAAAGTCTATGTCAACCAACCGAAAGTATATCGCTATAAATGTATAAAGCGCATAGCATACGACGAGATTCCCGACCCAGACCCGGGATTCACACTGTATGGTAGTATTTTGAATGAAAACGTATTTTGGGTTTACAAAATGGAAATGTATTTCGAATTTCAGGCCGGACAAAATACAAAATCGACAAGTATTTTGTATTTGAGGCTGAAAAAAATACAAAATGGACAAGTATTTTGTATTTTGACCAGAGCAAAAATGTATTTTGCATTTCAGGCCGAGTAAAATACAAAATGGGCAAGTATTTTGTATTTTCGGCCAGACAAAATACAAAATGGACAAGTATTTTGTATTTTAGGTCGAGCAAAATACAAAGTGGACAAGTATTTTGTATTTTAGGCTGGACAAAATACAAAATGGACAAGTCTTTTGTATTTTAGGTCGGACAAAATACAAAATAGAAAAGTATTTTGTATTTTAGGCCAGACAAAATACAAAATAGACAAGTATTTTGTATTTTAGACCAGACAAAATACAAAATGAGCAAGTATTTTGTATTTTAGGC
Organism: Diplazon laetatorius; assembly: GCA_963662125.1. Lineage (NCBI taxonomy): Eukaryota > Metazoa > Arthropoda > Insecta > Hymenoptera > Ichneumonidae > Diplazon > Diplazon laetatorius. The sequence goes on along the minus strand of OY759165.1, from coordinate 8,090,958 downwards.
CGGACAAAATACAAAATGGACAAGTATTTCGTATTTTCATTCGTATTATTCGTATTTGAGACAAATCCGGAGCCGACCATCTTGCTTTCGGACTATTCGCAATGGATTACAGTAAGGACTATTAGACCTCTCGATAATCCCATCACGAATCATCTCGTCTAACTCGGCCTCAACTGCCGGTCGAAGACTGTGAGGTACGGGATATGATCTCCGAACGATCGTTTTTGAATTAATGAGTTTGATTTCGTGTTCATAGGTACCACCCGCGGAAGTTTTGGAAGAAAATAAACGTTGATATTTCGGGAGAATTTCGGCCAAGGCTTTTCGTTGTGATCCGTTCAAATCAGGGATCGATTCTACCAATGTTAACACATCTTTGAAAAAATTCTGGTCTTCGCCTTCTAAATACAACCGAGCCGATCGATAGGTGTCCAAATCATCCTCGACACACAAGTCATTTATGTCAATATTGACGGACTCGCCGGACTCAGGTTCGGATATCGATTCTCCATCACGACGTTGAACGTCGGAGCGGGACTGACGTTCGAAAATTCTTTTCTCTTCCAACCAATTCAGATTCTTATCCCTCAAAGTTTCTATCGAAATATGACTCGATAAATCGACTTTCCTACTGTAATTATCGACGGACTGTGACAATTGCAGAACCAGTGCAACGATATCAGCATCACGAAATAACGTAACGACTTCACCATAATTATCGCAGTTATCACCCGGACGTAATACTTTGCCAATTTCCAAACCGTCCTTGACGTCATGAGAATTATCCTCCGGAAATGGCAATGTGGCAGAAAAGTCAACCTCAAGCTGCTGCCTGTCAGTTAACGCGCTAATCTGAGCAGGTTCTAATCCCCCTATCTCAGAAAACGATTCAGTCACATCCGAGATAACTGTTGGTGTATTAGAAGGTTCGCGGAAAATTTTTTTATCGACTTTCCCTACTGAGAGAACTTGTATATACGTTATACCGTCCTCTTGCGATGCTACGATTCGCTCGGGACACGGACGATCGAAGGATATTAATTCCTCCGGCACCATATATTCATCGATTTTGAATGTAAGATTTTTATAGTCTATCGCTGCTTTATTCGCGTGCAACCAATCATTGCCGATTATCATGTGAGACGTCAGGTAGGGTATTATAAGAAATGTAGAAGATACCGTGCACGTTTTCATGACCAATTCAAGAAGGACTTGGCGTTTCACTGCAGTAGGCTTTTTTCCGATCGCCGTGGTGACGACCATATTTGTAACGGGAAATTCGACCAATTTAAAATGACCACGTAACGATTTATAATATGTGTCCGACACGCAAGTTATTTGGCTCCCTGAGTCAATTAATGCCGCGATGGGAACGTCGAAAACGCGCACGAGCAATTGCGGACATCTACGAAATTTTCTGGTAGCAAGATCATAATCGGGTTTATCGGTTATCCCTTCCACAAGGTCCTCAAAAATGTCAAAGGGATGTTGGGGCGTTGCGGGACCACTGGCCAACGCACCCGACATCAGTTTAAAGGTTCGACTTCTGCTTCGTTAGGTAACGACCCAACCACAGATGGAGATATCATCGGCATCTTTGGCATACCCGAACCAGTAAAATTGTTTGGTGGCAAACAATTTGATACCGGCATTGGATGCGACGATTCAAGACTCGAACTATTTACTCGTTGTTGATGTTGAGATGGATTATCTGTTTGATGACCTTGGCTATACTGTCTACGACCATACGAGTTGTTCTGAACACCTGACCCTGAACCGCGATCCATGGGCATATTCGTTCGCCATAGGGTGTTGTTATTACCCATGCTCGCGTTGTTCGAATTGTAATTACCATTTTTTTTTAATTTCTCACGTTCATCGTTCATGTGATCGAATTTTGCCAGGGCACCGGAAATTGTATTAGCCTGAGTAAAATCTACCAACACAAGAGCTTCGCGGACTCGAGCAGGAAGTTGTTGGACAATGGTATAATTAAGCTCATATTCCCCGAGAATAGGGATGGAATGTCGTGCTTCTGCGGTTTGTTGAAGGAAAAAGGTCTGTAACGACTCCATTTGAGGGGTGAATCGACGGGCTAACCATTGGCTTTTTATACGGACCTGTATAGGCACCGAAAAATATTTATTTAAAAATAAAATTTTGAATTGTTCATAGATTGGGCATAACAGACGATTCGCGTCGTACCAAATTTTTGCCGCACCATCAAAAGCATTTTCTATAATCAGCATCTGATATTCGGGAGAGATCCGCCGAGTTAAGAAATATTTTTCTAACCTCTCTAAAAACTCGCAAGGGTGAGTCTTCTGATCACTTTCAAACTTTGGAATTGGAACATCCATTTTCATTAAATGAAAGTCGCGTATTATAGCGTCCAGCATACCTGTGTTTTCATACTTTAGTTGAGCTTCGGGTAACCCACCACGTGGAACATTATTCTGCGTAGTTTCCCTGGCTCGAAGGATTTCAATTTCCGTTTGTTGCTGATCAATTCGTGCACGCATTTGTCGCAGCTCCTCCCTTAAGATATTCGTACCTTGAGTCTCGTTTCGGATTCTCTCTATCTCCATTCGTTCTCTTCGTAAACGCTCATTTTCCAAACGTAGCTTCTCACGCTCGTCATCGATGTCGCTTTCCACGCCCATATCTACAGAATCGGATAAATTAGTTCTCACACACTTTAAATGGGTTTTCGGAAATTTTTTTTTTGCCTTTACCGTACTCGGAGTACACGGTGTGTTTACATTATCCGGATTATCACGCAAACGAGTATGAACCGGGCTACGCTGAAGTGCCATTAAAATCAAACATTCATAGGCACCACGCTTATAACGATATGTATACCAACAATCTCACCATAGACATTCAAATTTTATTTGTCGGGTCCCTGTTCGGGCGCCAATTTGTAAGAATTGATTCTCCCGACGAGAAAAATGACGTTCGAGAAAATCCCCCACCCGTTTCACTTTTATTAAACTCGGGTGGTTCGTAATATTTTATATGCATTCAAAAAAAATAATCTTGATAAATAAATAAATAAATAAATAATCTGAGAGACCGACGGAGAAAATGTCAGGTGAGTGATGGTATATATGAGGTGTTCCACCCCATTTCGAACGGTCAAAAAGTTTTGCACTCCCAAATAAATTGAAATTTGGTCAAATTATTCAATTAGACGAAAAAAAGTAGTGTGAATTTTTTCAGATTTTTTGGATCGCATTTTTTTGAGTTTTTCAACATTTCCAAATTTTCTAAATAACGTTATATATTGAAAGCATACGATTAAACAGAAAAATGTTTCAGACAAAAAAGTTGCAGTTTTCCATAAACTTTGTGAAAACTTTTTTCTTGGAATTTTTCGAGTTCAAAAAATGAACATTTTCATCAAAAATATACGAAAATAATTTTTTTCGGTCGGTATGTCACCTTCGATTTATCTCAAAAAATTCCTGAAAATACTCTGAAATGTGTAAAATACACACGTATTTTTTTTGTCATGGCTCGATTAGTTGTTCCTAAGCTATGCTTTGGTTTATTAATAATATTTATTAAAGTTTTTTTAGAAAAATCAATTATTATGGAAAATCATAATCTCCCGAATTGTTTTTCTCAAATTTACAGATGAAAGAACATTTACAATGATGATATTAATGTTTTGGAGCTTATTGGAGCATAGATAATCGATAACGTAAATGGAATCGAGATTTAAGCGACTGAAAGCTGTACCGAAGACCCAAAAACACCTTTGCATTATATCAGGACCGGATGGGATTCTCCAATGCAAAATATATTCGCTCGCCACGGACTTCGTAACTCACCGAGTCTGAAAAAATAAATAACTCGAAACGATCTGTTTATGCTTCACTTTTTCCCAGTTCTAACGTTGTGATTCATTTACACAACAATAATAAAAAATATGATGTTAGGACAGAAAATTATTCACTTAATCATTGAATTTTTTGAACGAGTGATTATAGAGCGTAGCTTTCGAACGAGTTCAATGGAGTTCCATCTACGTTATCGATTATCCAATAAGCTCAAAAACATTAATATTATTATTGTAAATGTTCTTTCATCTGTAAATTTGAGAAAAACAATTCGGGAGATTATGATTTTCCATAATAATTGATTTTTCTAAAAAAACTTTAATAAATATTATTAATAAAACAAAGCATAGCTTAGGAATAACTAATCGAGCCATGACAAAAAAAATACGTGTGTATTTTACACATTTCAGAGTATTTTCAGGAATTTTTTGAGATAAATCGAAGGTGACATACCGACCAAAAAAAATTATTTTCGTATCTTTTTGATGAAAATGGTCATTTTTTGAACTCGAAAAATTCCAAGAAAAATGTTTTCACAAAGTTTATGGAAAACTGCAACTTTTTTGTCTGAAACATTTTTCTGTTTAATCGTATGCTTTCAATATATAACGTTATTTAGAAAATTTTGAAATGTTGAAAAACTCAAAAAAATGCGATCCAAAAAATCTGAAAAAATTCACACTACTTTTTTTCGTCTAATTGAATAATTTGACCAAATTTCAATTTTTTTGGGAGTGCAAAACTTTTTGACCGTTCGAAATGGGGTGGAACACCTCATATATATATTTTTGACCATCAAGTACAAAGGCGATTAAACGACTTCCGATTATTATCGAATATTGAGGTAATCAAAAATAAACAATTATCACATGGACGCTCGTAGCAACGAATACATCGAGAACCCTACTCTCGTACAAACAACATGTGACATAATCACATAGACAGAGCACAAAAATCATAAAAAATATCACACTTATCCGCAAATTAAATAAAGAAATATTTCGCTATAAAGAGCGTTGCGCGGCAACCCAAATTACGCGTGCCGTAAACGTGAGGATGTTCGAGAATTCGACGAACAGATAAAAAAAAAGAAACGAAAACGCACGCTCGATCAGAATTCGATAAATACAATCAATTCGATAATTACGATAAATTCGATAAACACGCAAACCACGCGCAAATAATCAATCGATCAAAACAAAAACAAAAATAACGATAATTTTCCCAAAAGTCTCGCGAGACGAATGCCAATTCGTTGGCGATCGGCCGATATTATATATTGTGACGGTCTGACCTGCGATTTCTCTTTTCCACTTATCTGAACGCTCGAGGAATGCACACGTGTTGGCGACGGACGGAGGAGATTTTCTTGAAAAATATCTCGCTGAGATGATGTCGTCTCAGTCCGGCGTGGTCGTTGGCACGATACTCCGCGTGGATGCTGGGAGAATCGTACGATTATTTGCGATTGTGTCCAAAATCCATCCAGATTGCGACGTGGAGTAATTATGCGTCCTCGATACCAGCACACGTGGCCGCCAATTTTCGTACATGCGAATACGACGCAACGTGGTCCTCCAAAATACGACAGATGATGAAGAAATCAATCAAAAGAAATATTCACACGACTGGTTGTGATATTGTGGACGAACGCCTTTGCGCGACGCCGTGATTAATTAAACTTTTTGTAAAACGTTTTACCCGAACTACCGCACACGGTGTTTCGGAGCGATAGATTTTTGGCCGTGTAAGACCGGCCACGATTCGTAGGCGAATGGGGGGAGACACTCGTCTCGCTCTGGCACGATGAGAAATCGATGGGCAAAATTTCATTGCGCGACAATATCTTCGATGTAAATCGTGCGTAACGCACGATTGACCATTACGCACGTTCGGCCAATCCGGCTCGCGACACTGGACAACGCTTACACGCACGATAATTCACGGACAGGCACGCCTCACTCTGTACGCCGATATGAACGTGATCTACCTCACCGTCGCAGGAGGGGTCGAGACAACTCGATCCGCTACAACACACACACACACACACACATACATCCGGACATACATCCGGACATTTTTTCTAAATGTGTTTTTTAGGTGTTTTGAGACATACTGAACACGTTTTCATGAACATCTCGAAAAAAAAAAATTTCACGAAAACAAAGCTTCCTCTATGGGGAAGCAAAATTTGAAAAAACGCTAATTAACGATAAAACCGTCAAAAAAATTTTGAAAAAATCGGCACTCGGTGAATATATTGCAAAAAAATAGCTCAATTTTTGAAAATTATTTCTGGAAATTTTTTTTTTTTGAGTGGCTGAAGTCACGTGGAATCGCTCATATATATTTGTGTACAACCATCGGGTTACTCGTACTATCCGTGAATATAGAAATAAATAGAAAAAATTCTCCCTACCGTCGATTGAAATTTATTCGTCATTGTGAATTTATTGGTTTTGTTTGTGTTTGGATATCCCAATAATCGTGATCCGCGGGACCCCTTTCTTTTTCAATACGGATTTCAAAAGAAGTTAACGATCTAAATACACGAAACGTTACACTATTTTTAATAATACTATTTTACAAAGTGACTTTTACATAAAAAAATCTATTCGAGTAAAATAACTGAATTGGAAAAAAAATTACGTTTAACTGACATAAAATAACTCGGAGATCTGACGTGTGCCAAACAACGATTTGTAACGAAAAACAACTCGCGATTCACAATTTTAGATACAGCGAGTTCAAGCATTGTAGCGTTAAGACGATGGCCCACATAAACTCTCTCCATCTCCCTCGCTCCGCAGCGAGCGCCGATAGCGCTGTCTTTCTCGCACTCGGCGATGACGTCCATCGCCTTAAGGTGACACCGAACCTTTCATATATGCCACGAGTGCGAGAGAGGTAGCGCCATGGGCGATCGCGGCGGAGCACGAGAGAACGGGCACCGAACGTTCGGGATCCCCTTAACGTAAAATTACGCCAAACTCAAAACGTCTTGCGATGTGACCAAACGCAGTTTGAAAGATTATTTGGTAGAAGAAAGAGGACGGCATCGCTTCTCCCACTCGCACTCAGTGGCTTATGGCGTGCACTAATCCGGGCGACCGTACCGCTCCTGCCAACGAGTGCGAGCGGCGTCGCACTCTCTATCTGTCGCTCGGTCGCCGTTCCCGCCAGTGGTGCTTCTACATAAACGCGATTTTCCGTCGACCCCTAAAGTTTGCATCGTTCCTACACCCGTTATTTGTGAAAATACAGGGTTGAGCTTTATTTAACTTTCCGTGTATTTTTTTTATTTAAAACATTTTTTGTTTGAAACATTTTTTAATCGAGTCATTATTTTTCGAAATATGACGATTTTAAAGTTTTCAACCCCCCTTTTTCAAGGGTTCTGGGGGTTGCAGTGAAAAAATTTCAATGGGTTATCTTTCAGTAGCCAGTCAACTACCTTCAGTCGCAATCGCAACCGCAGGTCGAAACTTGTGCCTATTCCGGAGCATTTTCCTGGACTAGTTGCTACAGTATGCGTTCCGAGCGCTATTGTATGTGTGCAAGCGGTGTCGCCGCCGAGTCCGACTCCCCCCCAGTCTCGCCGTTCCCCTCACCACGTACCGGCCTATTCCCCTCACTAGATGTTAATTTTCGTAACGCTTTAAATTTTCCAGACCCCCGCTAGAAAGTTTCACTTCCAAAAATCATAAGGGTTATAAACACACTTTCATATTCTTTTTCAATTTGTTCAAACGCATTTTGATCGCATTCTGCAGACTGTCTTAGAGTTCACAAAACATCGAAAACTAATGTCTCCAAGCGTTTGGCACGGAATAGTGGGCTGTGACAGAATCTTAGACTGGATTATCCGACAAATGAAAAGTGTAAACTTTGAAAAAAAAATCGTGACTCATTAAAATCGTATCATTCTTTGCAGAAATATATTAATTTGGGCATATACAATTGTCTATTATCCATAAAAAGAATAGACGATTGATCCTTCAATTCAATCGATCTTTGACAAGTAATAAGGCAATCTAAAGAAAACATACAGAGAGTAACAAAAATTAAATTGAGGAGAAGAGTGAACAGTCTTCAAACGATTTTAATAATAAGTTTTTCAAATTTTTTTTCGTACTCTACCGATAGTCGTAATTCATCTTAGTTCATTAAACATTTTGCCAAACATTTTTTTCGTTTCGCCATTTGGCATCGAATATTAGGCCCCGGATCATTAAAATTGAATAATTTTTCGCAGAGATACGCGAGTTCAAATAATTTCAATTCTTCTTGATTCGTACACTTACAAGTTTCATCCACGGAATTAATATTTTTCCATAAGCGCTATTGATAATTAATTAGTACCGTTAAGGAATTATTGTTAATATGTTCGTATACTTAAAAGTCCGGAAGACCGTACCCACAAGTCCCGTTCTCCACGGCCTCTACCGTTAGCCCACTGCGAGCGAGGGACCTGTCTCCGAATGGTTAATAGTGCCGCCATCTAGGCGCAGTCAGACGAACTACGCGACAATACCTATATATAGAATTCGAAATTTTGACCGTTCGAAGCATTTTCATTCGATACAGAGAATATTCGAAACTTTCATTTTTCGGAACTATACATTTCGGAAAATTATCATTCTGTACTATGAATATTCGGTTATTTTTCTTTCGTCGCAATGACTGTTCTGTGAATGAAATTTCGGAATTTTTTTATTCGTATTTTTGTACTTTCTACTCTTTTAATTTCGCTGTCCTGCCGTTCGAAACCTTAACGAGTCGTCGTGGTGCACGTTCTGAAAATTCCACTTTTGACGCAATGTAATTCGAAACTTTTTTCGTTCGAAGTGTTGAGTGTTCTGAACTTTATTCGTTCGTTGCCGTGTACGTTCGATGCCGTGTCGAGTCGAAGCATTAGCGTTCGAAACGTTGCGCGTTCGAAATTTTGGCCCTTCTGAACATTGCTCATTCTGAATTTCGAGCCCCACCCGATAAAATAAAAAAAAACTAGTAGTGCCCATGGTTAGTAGTGCCTATGGCTAGTAATGCCCATAGCTATTCATGTTTATTTTGTGTGTGACCCTTCACGGGCCGCACAAGTAACTTCCCGATTCGCAAGTCTAAATATATTCGAGTTCCTTCGAATTTGGGGGGATGAGCATTTTTTGAAGTCCCATAACTTTTTTTCGTTCCGACTAAGAATGAAAATTCGTCCACTACAAACTTTTGCACACCTAAACCTTTAAGAATGACGAAAGAAAAAATTATTTTTCCCAAGTGGAGTGCCAGAATTTTTGTCCCCAAATTCCATGCCTCATTTACGGTAACGAAAAAAAAAAAAAAAAAAAAAAAAAAAAAAAAAAACAACAACAACAACAACAACAACAACAACAACAACAACAACACCATATTTATATTATTGCCACTCAGTGGCCACTTGCAAATTGCTACCCTCCAGTGTAAATTTCGTTCTTAAATTATGATTTTTGCTAAAAAACTAAAAAACTACTTGACCGATCTGGACCAAAATCTAATCAGCTCTAAGTTCCGGTGAGGCACATCGATTGCATCATCGATCATCCCGATCGCTTCATTAGTTTTGAAGAAAATGTTAACGAAAAATTGATCACATACGTACGTACGTACATACGCGCGCGCACACACACACACACACATAAACATTTTGCTCACAAGAGGCTCAAATGAACCCAATGACCTCAAAACGTGAAGATCTGCGGAAAAAACGATTTTCGTTTTTCGGGGTCATCGCAATAACTTCCCTATAATCGGGAAGTTAAAAAATATTTGAATAGTCATTGTCAGGTAATCGAATATTTGATGAATAATTAAAGAATATTTGAATAGTCATTGTCAGGTAATCGAGTTCATGCATCATTAAGCTTGTAACCGTTTTCCTCTGGAGACGTATGTACAGCCCTCCGTCATGCGTATCCCGGGTTTGTCATTTTCTCGTGACCCTCATGACTTGCCGAACCTCCGGCTTGCCTTCCCGAAGAACCCGTCCACTTCTTCCCCGTTTTTCCCCGCACAAGTGACATTCCACTTTCTCATGATATCATTTCGCGTTTTTCTAACTCGGCTTTGACCTCCTCATCGGTCGAATTCCCCACATCAGCCGCATTAGTTAACGACATCTTTACTTCGCCCAATTTATCCTATGTGCGCACTCACCTTTGTCGCTTCCCGCGGTTGAACGACGAAACCAATAATAGATCGGAAAGATCGATCAATGAAATGTCCTGAAGCATATTTATCTGGGTAAGACTGTCTCGAGGTGGAATAAACAGAATAGCTTCAAAAATCAAATTTTCATTAAGGGGACTAGGCAGCGAGAAAATTCGAATTTTTGAAGTGAAACTTCTCTTTTCGCGTTCTGACATTTCTGGCCGGGGTCAAACCAGAATGCGTCGAGCTAGTGTACTTAGGCCAGCGGGAAGAGGGACGGGGGGCACGGAACACGATGCTATAGGAGTGGGCGCGGGACTGGGGAAACGGAAGGGCGCGCTGCAAAGCATGATGAAAGCGGCACGGGCGCAGGGGGGGGCGAGGCAGAGCCCTCGCCCCCCCCCCCCGCCACCTGTGGTGTTTTGAAGACTCGTCAAGAGCGTCGAGAGTAGTGCTGCCACATTGAGGGGAAGCGAACATTTTGAGAGGCCCCCACCATACGGTTTTGTTGAGTGGCGTGTGAGGAGAGGCAACTCGCGCGCGCGCGACTAGTGTCGCTGCGGTCGCGACATAAGCTGCGCCATACATGGTGGCTAATAATCTTCCTCGAACAGCTGTACCTATTGACAGGAGAACATCAACTACTTCAATGAACAACAATAAAACCCTATCATTCAAAAGAAATCATTTTCCGTTGGTTTCATCTTGCTCAATTACAATACACAAATCGCAAGGTAGTACTTACGAAGAGATTGTCTATGAGTACGAGAAAACATACGCAACAGTTGCTGTACGTTGCACTATCACGGGTCACAACCATTAATGGCTTGTACATTACTTCTACTCATAATGATAACAGATTTTACCACGGTCGTCACAGTCCTTTATCTATGGTATCTCTCGTACAAGAATTTCAACGATTGTCTACTAATAGATTGCTCACGATGACTTCAGTCATTTTAGACTTTATCAATAGCAGAAAAGGCTTGTCTCTATTAACCATCAATGTACAAAGTCTTCGCGCTCATGCTGCTGATTTGAGTAAAATGTTGCCCAATGAATCTCACATTATTATTCTCTCTGTAACTTGTATGGATAACGAAGAAAATGTCAACATCCCTAATTTCAATTGTGTTTCTCGAATCAAAAGATCTTTTGCTCGATCAGGTAGAGTTGCAGTCTATCACAATGTTAACTCTGCGCATGTTTTAACCCCTCATATTCAAATGGACGCTCAATTGCCATCAACCGTTCAAACGTTTTCATCCGAAATTGGTGAACTATGTGCAACGCAATGTCTCACAGATTACGGACAGAGTATATATGTAATAGCTGTGTATATCTCTCCTCATAGCAAAATTGATGTAATTATACGTTTTTTGCGTTCTGCGTTGTATTTGTACACACCAGAGTTTGCTGAAGACATGCAAATATCTCTTTAACCAATGATCCTAAGTGGCGATTTTAATGTAAATTTCGCTCACAACGACTCAAAGCCTTCGACTGAATTCTTGAAAAGAAGATTTCTGTTGAAGATGGCAAATAATCCACAAATACCGACTACAAAACATGGAACAACGATTGATGCGGTTTTTGTTAGAGGTTTGGAGAATGATCGATGCAAAGTATTTGCAACTCATTTCAGCTATCACAAAGCTATTGCGTCTTTCTTGCCAGCACCGGAGCAAGAAAATAATCAATGAATTATTTTTTGAATTATTATGTGATTTAATTTTACGTAAGTTGTAATGTACATTTTGTAATAAAATCGGTGTCTCTTATATATGCTCTGTTCATTGTATATCAACGTATAAAAAATCATTCACTGACATGAAAATAAGACTAATAACACAATCAATTTATTTGTATTTTATTTTCTTCATTTCCTTCGTTCCGTTTACTTGTTTCTTTTTCTTACTCAAATTTTATTCAGTACGCGCGAAGTTTCACTTCTGCCTTGTGTTCTTTAACAGACAAAGAATTTTTTTCATTCTTATTTTTTGTCGTATTCTGTCGCTGCAATCTCTTCCGAATATTTTGGTACGAAGCAGACTAAAAAATTTGCAAAATTCAGCTCAGGTGAGAAAAAACACTCCGTACACCGCTGGCGCGCCACGCCTAGCCGAGCACGTAGTCCGTAGCGGCGCCAAAACTTTAAACGCGTTTATCTCGAAACAGCATTTTCCGAGATAAACGCTAGCTCAACCACGATAACTCGAGAACGGTCAAAGATATCACCTTGTTTTTTTTTCAAAATAAGGCTATAAATGTTCTTTACCAAGTGAACCGAATTCTATGCAAAAAAATTAATTGGTAAATGTCTAGGTAAGGTCCCCACTCCCGGAGGGAGTGGGGTGGGGGTGATTTGGGGGGGGGGGGTGTCTACAACTCATCTCCATAAAAATTTCGCGGCGGTCACCCCATAGAAAAAAGTTACAGCCCCATAAAGTTTGCGATTTTTGGGGAAAAAAGGTAATGAATCTTAGCTTATCTTCACATAACTATCATGAAAAATACGTAGATCTCAATTTTTAACGCCCCTTTCCCCCCCGGTGTCGTCTGACCGCTACCGTTTGATTCCCCTTCCCCTCTGATTAAATATATGATACAATCATTTCACAATAAATGTTGATCACAAAATATACGACCGTACGAGTAATAAAATGCGAGCGACAACGATGTAAACACACCTACCGCTGTTTGTTTACATTCCAACGTTAGCTTTGAATCCCAATTCGCCGAAGACGCAATGGAATTTACAGTTTTTTCGGTTCGTGATAATACGATCCTTCGTCAGCACACGATGGTCAATTTACTGAAATCAGTTCAGTCGATAACTGATATTCAACGAAGGACCATATTGCTCGTACAGGGTGGAAAGAAATTAATGGTCATCCTTTTACCAGGTGAATCTCCAGGTCATGTTTGGCAAAGATCTACAAAAATATGGTGCCGCAAAATTGATTTGACCTTGGCAGTCAAGGTCAAATTTTTCTATTGTCTCAAAAAATCTGGCTTGTCAAGAGGAACAAAAGTCTCAATGGGGCCATAGGTCAAAAACGCGATCTTCTATGTGAAAAAGCAGTTCAAAGACGAAAAAAAATCGGAAAATTTTTTTTCCTCGCAATATTGCTTAATTGGACTCACTAATAATCATATAACCATAAAAGAAGCCTTTTATCGCTTAGCCGGAAACTTCTGTTGAAATAAATCACGAAAAGTCACTGTTGCCCGACTCTGACCGTGAGGAGGTGAATGGGCGCATGATGGGTAATTTTTTTCCTCGTTCCATCTTTCAAAGTCGTGTGTGTGTGTGTGTTCAGATTTTTTTCTTCTGGGGAGCTTTGAAGGCGATTGTTTACCGATCTGGTAGGGCAGTAAGGACGGTAGCTGATCTGCAACGCAAGATAGACGTTGGCATAGCAAGGCTGTCAAGAAACCGTGACCTCCTCGCCCCCGTTAGGACGAACTTGGTGGAGAGGCTGCGGACGTGCCTACGTGATGGAGGACGACATGTTGAAGCGGGAGTTCAAGCTCGCCCGTTCAGGGCGATAAGAGCCAGCAGGTCAATCTTTGGGTTCCACGTCGGCGTCATCCTCGTCATAATATCTAGGCAAACGTGCGTAAGAAAACGACTCGGCAAAACGATGGGAAAGCAGAAAGCACACCCACGCACACACCACACCAACACACACACACACACGCACGACTTTGAAAGATGGAACGAGGAACAAAAATACCCATCATGTGCCTATTCATCCACCTCCTTGCGGTCAGAGTCGGGCAACAGTGACTTTTCTTGATTTATTTCAATAAAAGTTTCAGGCTAAGCGATAAAAGGCTTCTTTTATAGTTATATGATTATTTGTGAGTCCGATTAAGCAATATCACGAGGAAAACCAATTTTCCGATTTTTTTCCGTCTTTGAACTGCTTTTTCACATAGAAGATCGCGTTTTTTACCTATGGCCCCATTGAGACTTTTGTTCCTCTTGACAAGCCAGATTTTTTGAGACAATAAAAAAAATTGACCTTGACTGCCAAGGTCAAATCAATTTTGCGGCACCATATTTTTGTAGATCTTTGCCAAACATGACCTGGAGATTTACCTGGTAAAAGGATGACCATTAATTTCTTTCCACCCTGTACAATTCTTGAATATTGCGAATGATCGCGAGTTGCTTTTGGATTTTTTGTTCGAAGAAAATGTCATTCGTGAGCGTGTGAGGCGTCACGATTGTCGGAAATTAATCATCGTTAATCACGATACACTGATGTTTAAGTGCCCCGGAAACATCGTTCGCGTAGTTAATAAAAGAAAACGTCGACGTGTGCGATGTACGTACGCACTTTCAGCGTTATCGGGCACCTGGTTCGAAAGGACCAGGGAATTGCAAAAATTGTGCAAGTTTGTGGCATTTTTTTTTATGGCATCCACCACCTCATGTTTTAAGGCTGATGGTTACTTTAACCATCAGTAAGCAAACGTGCATCGATTTTTCATTTTTTGTTCGGGAGGTATTTATTTTACTGCATATACCTTAAACATCGTTATTCACACTGTCATCACGTTTAACGTGCAAATATTCCTATTCAATGTTATGTAGGTTTGCCGGCATTGGGTGGAAAATCGTCATCGACAAATCGGAGGAGAGGGTCGTATTGTGGAGATCGACGAAGCCAAACTGGGCAAGCGAAAATATAATCGCGGCCGTCTAATAACTGGACAGTGGGTTTTTGGTGGTATCGACCGTGTATCAAAGGAAGTATTCATTGAACCCGTAGAAACACGGGATGCTGCCACACTCCTGCAAGTTATTAGACGGCATATTGCACCCGGTACGACAATCTACTCCGATTGTTGGCGGTCGTATAGCCGTTTAGACGAAGCGGGATTTGAACATCTGACCGTTAACCATTCGGTTAATTTCGTAGATCTTCAAACTGGGGCCGACACTTAAAATATTGAACGAGTGTGGAGGAATCTACGTGATGGAATTCCGAAGTCAGGTAGGTCGAGGGCCAATTGGCAATATTACATTGCCGAGTACTTGTTTAAACGGCAATACGAATTTCGCAATCGAATCGACGCATTTTTCACCGCAATCCGCGCAATGTTACCGATCAACGAAAATGACTAAGTTCCGGTGGAGCCATAATTCTGACTCCCGGAGGACATACCTAAGCAATCGGGGCCGGAATAGCTGGTAAGTCATCACTTTTTTCGACATTAAATCACATAATAGCAAGCATGGGTAGGATAGAGGCGAGTAGTATTTAGGCTCTCCGATTGATTGAGTGATTGTGCTAGTTCAGTGTCAAGAACAATAACAACAACAACAACAACAACATCTGCAATACAAACCAATCGATTGTTGAATAATAGCATGTTGTGATTGGCCCTGTACGGCGGGTTGGGGGGGGGGGGTTGAACATGGAGAGGCTAATCATTCTTGCGCCGATATATCCTCGCGCCAAAACATCCTCGCGTCGAAACATCCTCGCGCCGTAACGGCCGCGCTGCTTCGGCGCGAGAATATATTGGTGCGAGAATGATTAGCCCGTTAATGTTTCAGCGCGTCAATTTTTAAATCGACTGAGAATTCCAAAAATAAGAATTAAAAAAACTAAAAAGTTCTATTTTTGGACAGTATAACTCTGATTTTATTTTGGTTTTTTACGTACCAATCAATATTTACACTGATGATGTGACATATGTTTAAATAAATGAGATCGTTTAAATTTTGCTTTTTCTCTTCACCCGGCGCCCAAGACGGTCCCTTGGGGAGGCAAGCCCCCCCAACCCCCTCTACGGGGCCAATCACAACATGCTATTATTTGACAATCAATTGGTTTGTATTGGAGATGGTTTTGACTAAATATCGCAAACTTTATGGGGCTGACATTTTTTTTATGGGGTGACCACCGCGAAATTTTTATGGGGACGAGTTGTGGACCCCCCTCCCCTTCAAATCACCGCCACCCCACCTCTCCGGGGGTGGGGACCTTGTCTAGACATTTACCTCTATTATTCTCCAAACATCGCAAACTTTATGGGGCTGTAACTTTTTTCTATGGGGATGAGTTGTGGACACCCCCCGAAATCACCCCCAACCCCTCCGGGAGTGGGGACGTTATCCAGACATTTACCAATTAATTTGTTATTATTGTTATTACAACAAATGTCCAAAAATGTCGCCCGTTTTTCGATTTTCTTCGAAATTTCGCCCTCATTTCCGTAATTTTCATGGTTTTTCAAAAATTTTAGGTTCAGTTGGTGAAGAAACATGTTCCGAAGAGAATGGCGTTTGAAAATTAGACAAAACTTGAATCGGCCACCCGGAATCGTGGTTAAGCTGAAGCAATGCGTGAAACGCGTCGCCATCTTTATTACTCCGCATTTCCTTTGAATATTCACATTTCATAAGTTGCGACCTTCTCATTTAATAGCCGAAGTGTCAATAGAAACATTGCAGCAAAGAAAATGTATGTGCTGTAACACGGGCCTTTACCCCCGCGCACCTTCACCGCTCCTCCGCTGCACGCCCTGGGCGCCAGCCGCCAAAAGACGACCCTGGAAAACAATTCCTGATGCGACTCAGGACCGACTATATTTTTGGGGGCGGCAGCGGGGAGAAGATGCGGGCTTCACCGCTAGCTCAGCCTTTTCTCGCGGGTAAAGGGGCGTGGGCCGATACGACAACAAGGAAAAATAAACAGAAAAGGCGACGTGTAAAATTTCATCCGTTTATTTGCTGCTGAAAAATTCTCGACAGCAAAATTTCTCAGTATTGAGCGACCGAATTACAATTTCAAATAATTTAAACGGGATCAACCCAACAATAATATAACATAAATAACGTTTCTATTTCGGTCGTTCGTGGTTTTCATTTGACAAAACATTTGATTCCGTAACACAAGGCTAATAATTATTAAACTAAACAGACAGTGAATCTACCAAACCCGACGTCTCGGGCCTCTCGGCCTACGGTAGCAATACTAAACTGTCGGACTAATGGCGGAGAACTTTCCGACAACGATCGACACGAGGGTACTTCGCACCAATTGACTTCACACTCTGATAGAATAATTACTGACTCTAATAATTGAGTAAACGATAACACAAATAACCACAATCGTAACTAAGTAAATAAATTTTCCTCTCATAAGTTACGTTACGGAAAGTTCCTAATAAATTACCACTCGATGAGATTCGGAGTGGGCCCTTCACGCCAGCACACTCTCCTCCAGAAGTTTACAAATCAAATTTACGACAATTAATCTAAATGACTCTAAGTTGAATTGAATATCCTGAATTTCGACAGCACCAGAACCACCGGGCTTGCCCCTTTCGATAGCATTTTGAACACGATAACCACCGAGAGTTTTCAGACACCACGTGGCGTGGTTCTTTGACAGCTCTTTTGTCACAAATTACGACATCTCAGTATTACTCAAATTACACAGTTTCTCGACACCGTGGCTAGGTCCGGTCCGGTATGGTGTTGGAGCGCTGATGAGGTCGACCACCTCCGACGAAAGCTGAGCGTGAAGAGAGCGACTCGATGTTCGTCTCCGGGGGCCTCAGTTGGAATATCCCCTCCCTCGAGTCGCCAAAATGTGTCCGCTCACACCAGGTGCTATCTCCCGGCAGACACGGGAGTTAGTGACTCCGCAACACCTCACAACCCCATCTGACTAACTCAAAAATACCGACAGCGCTGATATGGGGAATTTACGGTCCCGCTCGTATCGGCGGAAGACCGGCAGTTCGGGTGAACGAGATTTTCGGATGCTTTCCTCCCAGTAGCGTTGTCGGTGAAATGTTGGCCCCGCCTCAGCCTGCAGTGCGATGCGAACTAGGCCCACGCTGGCTCCAATCCCTGTAGAAAAATTGTGATTGGCCGCCAGCGTCCTGGCTCCGGAAGTGGGTCCCAAATTTTCTGGTGAGCCAGGGGCTGCTCCGGGGCGATTAATTGCTCACCATTGTTTACCGAGCGCTCCGTCGACGGTGCAGCGACTCGGTCGGCGTGAGGCAGTGGGCAGGCCCTCAAAGTTTCGCCCAACTCCACTCCTACGCTCCATAACTGGGGGACTCCGGCCCGAGGGATGCGGACCGCGAGTCCCAATCGTTTGCGGCATCCCTCCGTCAAACGATGAGGCTGACTGCAAACCACCTCGGACTCCTCAGTTTCCGAGGGGCTAACGACGATCCCTGGTGAGTGAGGGACGTCGTGCTGGTTGTGTGGTGTGGAAGACGACCTTCTCCCGTCCCTAGGTGTGGCACCGCAGTACCAGTGGCCCGAAACTCATCGAATAAAAATCGAAAAAGACAACAAAAAAAAACCTATGTTATTAACTACGACCAAATTTAATTACTATTCTGATTTCTGGAGGGAGGGTCGGTGGTGGACGACGACAGCTTGGGTTATGGTTGCCGCGACAGCGAAGTAACGGGGTGCGTGAAAAAGCACCACGTTACAGTACATTGTTTCGTTTCTTCCCAAATGCCATTTGAATTTTATCGCATTTTTGGCCTATTCTCGCTGCCTAGTCCCCTTAATCGGAATTTGTTAACCCCATTCGATTCAACTAAAACTCCCCTCGGCGGGAACCGAAATGCGTCCGGTCGGATGGTTCTCAAATAGTAAAATAAATGCCAGATGAAGGAAAATTGAAATCCCAAAAAAATTATATGAAAAAAAAATTTAAAGTCCAAAATTCAAACATCCCGAGTGACCAACAAAAAAAATCCCCAAGTCCAAGATCGAAAAAATTCCAACTGTCAAGACCTTTCCTAGGTCGCCGGATAAAAACTCGAAATTGAAAATAAATACTCGAACCCGAAATTCGCTGGACTCTGCATGTGAAATTTTCGTCACTCTGTGGTCAATGGTTCGAGCCCCAAGCGAAGCAAAAAAAATCTCTTTTTTTCTTTTTTTTTGAAAAATTTATTTTCACGACGCGAAGCTGATCGTTAAGGCGATGTACGAGTAATTTCGTAGCGTACGAGTGCGAGCGAGATAGCACCATGGGCGCTCGCGGCGGAGCGAGAGAGACGGGCGCTCAGATGTCGTAATTCACCTTAAGATTTATCTCCAGAAAGAAAAAGAGAAAAAATTCAAACGGCAACTCTCATCAACCGTATCAACTAGGGATATTTCGAATGAACGGTCCCACATCCAACATCCAAATCGTATAAAACACACAAATAAAAAAAAACACACAGCATAAATAATCAATCGATGAATAAATACACAATAAATGCGATAAATAAATCAACAATCAATTCATCAATAAATATCACACGAATGCAATCAATTCCATATTCATTATCATCATTATCCTTGTCTTTCCGATATTCTCGGTCGGCGCTCCAAGCTGGGTATTAGGCATAAATGGCCGTTGGAAAAAAAGGCCGGGACAAAATGGCCGGACCAAAATGGCCGACGGAATAAATGGCCGTCGGACAAAATGGCCGCGGAAAAAATGGCCGGGGAAAAATGGCCTGGGATAAAATGGCCGAGGAAAAAATGGCTGGGACAAAAATCGCCAGGGATAAAATGGCCAGGGAAAAATTGTAGTGTGGTTGAGGTTAGCTTCGGTCAGTTTGGGTTAGTTAAGATCCGCTTTCGTCGATTAAGTCAAGGTTATTTCAGCTTCTGCTAGTTCAAGTTAATTTGGATTTTCTTTGTACCCTTACCTATTTATAGATAGGCATGTATAAGACATCTTTATAAAGATGTTTAACCTTCGCTGAGCGATTACGCATATGCAAGAAAAGTTGATAACTGAAATGGCAAAGTTTTGCGCTTTTCCGGGTGATATCAGCATAAAATTAGTTCAATCTATTTTCTATAGTAGTTTTTAATATTATTCTAGCGTATCTATCAAGCAATATTGCAGCCTTTTATAAGCTCTTTTGTAACATTCATTTTTCGGACTTTTCGATGGGATTTTTCGTATGAAGTGTCTGCAAAAGGAAGAGTGAGATCGATAATTGAAATTGTCTCTCTCTTCTTTGTTTTCCTTTTTGCTAACATCACAACACGAACAGAACGCGAATTTTCTATCTAGAGTACGAACTCGAAAACAACCTTAACGCTGAATACAAAACATTGTTACATATATATATATATGAAGAGAACACTGTGTGTTCCACATGCTATATATATGGAGATGTATATTTGTCGCGCGTGGAAAGAAAGAGCGAAAGCTCAGTATCGTGTTGAATTTTGACGTGTCAGCAGTTTGAAAGTGACCAGTATGAAAAATATTCGTATTCAACGTGACGGGAGGATTCGAATCAGAATGAATGATGATCATGAGCGTGATGAAGAGATGGGTGACGACGAAAATCTTTCGATGAATGACGTTGAAAACAGTCAGATAGTCGACAGTGTTGCGGATGATAAGGAACCGGATCATCCGATTTCGGACGAAATCGAGATCATACGGGCAAACAAAGGTGGCGAGAAACTATGCTTTAAAGGACACATGTACACACTACATAGAAAAAACGATAACGATATTCGGTGGAGGTGTGTGAAGCGTAATGCAAAAGACTGGAAGGTATGTATCCATTTTTATACTCTTGCTTCCTCATAAAGAAAGCACTGTTTGCGCGAAAAAATGTCTTTCAATATTTTTATGTCAGAATACTTAAAATGGTCTAAAACGTCAAGAACGGTGATTTTACGAATCCCCTCAAAAAGCAATGAGCTTAGATAATATTTTTTTGACGTTGATTTTTGCAAAAATAGTACATTGTGTAACATGGAGGAAAAGCGTTCGAAGCTTGAAACGGCCCTCCTCCAAGTTGCACACGATACTTCATATAACAAAGCCGTGTTGTCCGAGCTGAAAGCAGCTGAATGCGTACACCCCCGGGGTCCAAGGGCTCCGGTGGGGCCCAGGGGCGAAGCCCCGGTGGGGGGTTGGGGGGGGGGGCGGAGCCCCCCCACTGAAGAAAAAACAAAATTTCACTGAAGATAAAACGAATTGGGACCCAAGGAGAAGAAGCGCCGTTAAAAATACGCCGAATTTCACCAAAATTCCCGCCGGAAGTGTGGAGTGTGCATGGTGCAACATTAAACCGCGAGGCACGTACAAATAATAGTACGGAAGGATGGAACAACCGCTTCGAAATTTTGGTCGGCAATTCTCATCCAACTAGCTGGAAACTGATTTAAAAAATGAGGCTGGAAGTCGCGGCCGATAACACGAAACTCGTGCAGTTTCATCGAGTCCCCGCAATAACTACGACCAAACGTACGAAAGCCGATCAACGACAGGACTCTCTGGTCAATCTTTGTACGACATATTGTTAACCGCCTCTTGCCGTCTGGTGGGTCAACCCCGTCGTTGACTAGCAGTTAACACTTGTGGCGTGTAGCCCGAGTGTGAGAGACTTATTTTGGGGATTAAAAACGCCCCTTAAGTAATTGATTTGAGTAGATTTGTTGGTACGCCGATCCGTTGATTTCGTCGTCCGGGGCGGGAGCGTCGGATGCAGGGTTCCAGGATGGGGGTGGGGGGATTTGAAAAGGGGAAGGAGAGTTGGCTGGTTGATATCAACCGTCGCCGAGGGGAGATGGAGGGTGGTTGGTTGATGGCAACCGTCGCCGAGAGATAGGGGGGGGGGATTGGGCCGGTTGATGGCAACCGTAGCCGAAAGGCAAGAGGGGGGGGGTGGCCGGTTGGCGTCAACCGTAGCCGTAAGGTGTGGTATGGAAGGGCTTGTTGATATCAACCGCCGCCCGAGGGGAAGGGGAGGTGGGGAAGGGAACGCTGCTGGTTGTCGAGAAATGATGAGACTGCTGGTCGCTTTCTTTCGAAGTTTATTTCGTGGTCAGCGAGTGACTGACTTTTGGGCGAAATTTGTCGCCTTTTATACTCTTCTCAGCTCTCACCGATATACAAAGTTTTACAGGTGTTGAATATTCGTCTACGGTACACTTATTGTAATAATTTTGATTTTTCGAAATACAATATTATTTTGGGCGCTAGCCATTGCGGATCATACGGTGGGTCGGTGTATGTGTTGTGTGTATGTGCGCCTACCCGATGTTTACCTTTTCTGAGTGTGGCTGTACCGAGAGCTTCGCTTGGTTGTGTGTGTGTCGGTGTGTATATGAGTGTTTGGACCGTGGTATATACAGTGGCGTGCAAAAGTTTCGGGCCACCCCATTTTTCCATTGAATTGATAAAATATTTAAGTCCTCCACTACTTCATTGTTCAAAACATTCGAGAGAGTTAAAATATACACAGTAACATCAACCGGTACTAGATATAATGTGAGGTATCAAACTCCTACTGTAAAACACGGTGGCGGGAACATCAAAGTTTGGGGAGCTTCCTTCGCTGATGGCGTTGGTCCGCTGGTGGAAATTTACGGCAATATGGACGCTGCCATGTACAAGAACATTTTGCAGCACCATATGCTTTAATTTGCAATGAAGAATTTGCCTCGTGGTTGGGTTTTTCAACATGATAACGATCCCAAACATACTTCGCGTCTGGTTAAAAATGTTCTCCAGAGCCAGAAAGTCCGCCTTCTAGCCTGGCCGTCGCAGTCACCGGATTTAAATTCAATCGAACATCTGTGGCAAGACCTGAAAGTCTGTGTTGGACCGAAAAATCACTACGACAAGACGGAATTGTGTTGACGGAATGAAAAGTTGCCAGAAGAACGAATCTGGCAATTAATTCAATTAATGCCTCGTCGGTGTGCTGCAGTCATTGCTGCTAAGGGCATCGCAACGAAGTATTAAGTCGAGTGAAGGAGAACAAGACATGTTTCTCAATTCTCTTTATTATTTCTAATTTTTTCGACGCTGTCGTATACGGCCCGATACTTTTGCACAGTATCTAACATAAAAATGTTGAACAAATAATTATTTAGAAGTAATATCAATGTTTTCAACGCATTGTTTTCAAATATAAGTGAATGTGTTATAATTAATCGTCTATATTTCTCTCACTATCGTATTTCTGTGCAATGTGTATGAAAAATAGAATGGTCCGAAACTTTTGCACGCCACTGTAGATCGATTCTATCGTGGTTGTCATTTCTTTTGTAGCCGTGGTTATCAATTTATTTTCGTAGCCTATTTATTTTATTTTTATTTTATTTATTATTATTATTCTTTTTTGTTTTGTTTCAGGTTTGCTCACCGTTTCTTTGAATTTATTATTATTATTTCATTTCTTTTTATTGTTGCATTTTTTCCTCTCGATGCGAGAATATCGCGATCGTTGTATTAGTGCGTATGACAATATAACACTGGCAATTTGAGTGTTCATCAATTTCTTTCTGCTGTAAGCAGCACGATCCGCTTTCGGAGATTGTAAGACTGCATAACGTTTTTTCTAAATACATTCAATTAAACACGATTTTTCACGAATATCGAATTTTCTTATTTTTATTTGTTCCTTGACCACGTTCTTTGTCCATCGACCATCGCGATGGCCACCGGCCATTTTTTCCCCGGCCATTTTTTCCGCGACCATTTTGTACCAGCTATTTTTTCCGCGGCCATTCATTCCATCGGCCATTTTTTCCACGGACTTTTTGGTCCGGCCATTTTGTCCTGGGCTTTTTGTCCTACGGCCATTTATTTCTAGATTCTCCCAGCTGCCCATACCCTCGAGAGACCGTACTACAAATTTCGATAAATTTTCGAAGTAATATTTCACGCGACAAATATTCCTATGCTAACTATTCCGATGTCTTATTTCGGACAATTTCGCGAACAATTCGTAGTACGGACCAAGCGAATCGCAAAAAAAAACGTAAGCACGGGCGGCCTTGAGCTGGCCCGTTGGGCTTTCGCGAGCGCGCGCTACCGTTGCCGAGCGTCGTCTACAGTCGCAACTCGCGTGTTTGAACTTTCGAGTATGCTAACTTATCCCGATGCCGGAAATTTCATTTTCGGCTGCAAACGCCCGCCCAAGCGATTTCGTTTTAAGCTTATAAAGGAAAAAAAATATATTTCACAACTGAAAGATTCGAAACGACCGAGCGAAAAAAAAAACGAAAAATCTTCGAACGATCAAACGAAACTATCGGACGAGTGAGCCAACAAAAAAAAACTTCGATTCTCAAAAATTTTAATTGAAAAAAAAAACGCTATTCAACGAAATGTATTTCCTAATTGCATGCCCCACGTTGTGCGCCACTTTTGTGAAGGCAAAAATCATTTCTAGCGTAATTAATTTCCGCAATCACTATAACCCGTCGCTACGACCGAATTTTCCCCCTTTGAATTTTCTCCGGAGGGATGGGCGCCAGGTGCTTTCACACCAGGGGAAAACCAGCCGGGATGTTACGCGTGGACTGCTGCACCAGCTCGCCGCAGTCTTTTCGATTGGTAGAGTGGGTGGATCGGGCTAGGGGAAAGAACCGTTATTTGTTAATTTAACGCGTTAATAATTTTCACGAAACACGTCCACTACGAGATTTACAAACTATTTTTATTCGCTCCCACGTTCGACAATCGTTCGTTTCAAAACGATCCCGTAAAAACAAATACGTATTTCTTTCGAAGGATAATATAGTCCAACCGTTATAACAGTAAATTCGAACAGGACCGAACTTTACAACAACCGCAATTACCCACACTCATATTGATATCCGCGAAATTCACGAAAGGTTGAATCGCTGCGAAAGAATTTATTTCTAATGGTTCAAATAAAATAATTGCATTCTACGATGCGACCGTATGACTCATCGACGGTCGAATCCGCATACACATTCATGTAGGCGGTCGACAGTTATTCCCGCCCACAAACGTCCTTCATACACGAAAATTAACCCTAACGACATAAACTATGCGCGACGAGCCTGTAGCTTCGAACGCGTTCTCGCTCGGACGGTTACGCGTTTGCCCGCGTAACAAGCGTCCTTTATGTCACGCTGTCCGTAAAAGTGCGGTTTTACGCTCACTTCGTTCGCTTCAAACCGGATTTACCGACCTTGTGACATAAAAATTCGTACGACACTCGTACGAAAAACGTTTTCTGGACTCGTGTGGTTGCAATACTCGCCTTCGGCTCGTTCTGCAAACTCACACTCGTCAGAAAAAAAAATTTTCGTACTAGTGTCATAATATACTATTAATTCAACTACGTTGCGTTCGACTTTCATTCCTCATTAATTCAACTTTCCCGCACGATTTCCCATACTAATGAACTACGCTCCGATCAATTTTTCAAATACAATAGTACACCACCCGCCTTGATATTGAGTTCGGTTTCCGCGGGGGGCGATGGTACAAAAAACAATCGAATTCCAACTACGGGCTATTTTCGAATTTCATCCGCGGAGACTCGTTTACAAACTAATGACTGATGACTCGATCACACGATGTTCGACAAATTCGAATTCGATAATGTGAATTTATGTAAGAAATTGACTTAACTGGTTTTATTCCCGAGATTTTACGCGCGAACAGCCCGACGGTGACCGACGTACAACGAATACGAAAGGCGCTTTCTTGTTACCCCGATCCCGAGAATTTACTTTTACGATAAAAACAGAATAAAGAAAATAAATCCGAATGAGATACAGTAGAGGGTCCTGCCGGTTCGTAGGGTTCCGTGACTTCGATTCTCGTGAAGTGCGGAGCCTCGTGGTCCCCCGTACGAAAACTTTTCTATATTAATTTACTTGCTCGGTCTCCTCACGCACGTCTTCACCCTCCGTTGGACTATTCGAAAAAGCCCCGATAATAGTTTGCGTAACGCGCTCGCGGTCTCGCTACCTCCACCGTCCTAGCCCAGCCATCGCCCGTTTGACTTTCCGGGAGAGAGACCCCCACCGCTAGCCCGGACGGGGCCTAGCACTCGCTATCTATCGGCGCAATTGCTCGAAATTTAACGATCGAGATCTCTATACTCGTGTGCTGGATAGACCCCGCGCATCCGCGGTAGGTCACTTTCTTATCGATTTACGTGGGCGATTATCCCTATTGCCGACAAGCCTTGATGATAATGAGATCACCATTTCCTCCGCCAAGCGGGCTCTTGTAGGGCCCCCTAACGACGGCCTAACTTCGATGGCCTGGCGGGGCAGCAGACTGAGATGGCTCGACTAGCGGTGTCTACGAAGGGCGAGCGGCGATGGCGATCATGTTCATCATGGTAGTCGAACTGCATTTACGTCCCATAACCTTTCCGGCCCTCGACGGTCATCTCTCTCTCTCTTCTCGGAGTCCGGACCCTAGCAGATCGGGTGCCTGTATAAATGCCCATTGACGCCTGTTAATATGCCTATGAAAGTGACTGCCCGAATGCCGTAACTCTTTTGGGCATTCATAGTCACATTGGTAGGCATTCCAGTTCAAATAGTGACGGTAAGTGCCGGTGAGTGGCGGAGCAAGAATTTTTATCGAAAGTGCCGGCATTCATCGGCATCCACCGGCATTTTTTAGCATGTGTCAGCATCTACCGGCATTTTTAGGGATCGACCGGCATTCGTCGGCGGCGAGCGGCATTCGTTGGCAACGACCTGCATTTTTAGGCATCGACCGGCATTTTTAGGCATGCGTCGGCATCTACCGGCATTTTTGGATATTCACCTGCGTTCCATTCTTATCCCGTATTTTTTTGCTTTGCTGTGATTTCGACGTTTCATCCCAGGGTCGTAAATAAATTATATACTTGGGAGCGAGCGAAGGAATATCAGTCTCTGACAAGGCTAGTGACAGGATTATTTGTTTAATTTTAGATGAACATACATTGTTTTTTTGTCATGACTATATAACTAGATATATACACTCGTCAAAAATATTAAGGGACCACTTGAAAACTGCCAAAATTTGTCGAAATTTCAGGCATCTGTATCTCCGCGAAAAAAAGTCGGATCCAAATGATCAACAACTCGTTTGAAAGCTCGATTCTTTTACTTTCGGACTCAGAGGTTCAAGAATTTTTATCTCTCCCTGCCACTCTGTGCCAAGGGCCGAAACAAAAAAAAAAACTGTTCCCTTAATTTTTATGAAACTTCTCGATGGCGGCTGGCGTCCGGAAAATTTTTGACAGAAAATTTAGTCAGACCGTTCGAAAGATTGTTTATTTCTGTGCAAAACGGTTTTTTATTCATTGCTGTGCGATTTTTTTTGACCGAGTTATCCCCTCTCAAAGCAAAAAAGACATTTTCTTCTTCAAACGCCTGTATCTCCTGAAATAATGATCGTACAACAATCGCCCGGATGTCATTGGAAAGATAAAATTATACCCTTTCAAATGCCTACAAGAGATTTTCCAACAGAATTTTTTTTCTTCCCATTATTTACATTTCAAAAACATGTAAAATAATGGCACTCTCTGATTCCTTAGTTATTCGGCCGCCATCTTGTAAAAAATGGCAAAATCGAAAAAGTGGCCCTAGCGTTTCTTAATTGATAGTGTCATTAACAATCATGCCAAACCCCGAGCTGCTGCGATTTTTTTTTCTGCGTGTTCGCAGCTGTCAAATGTTTGATTCAATTGAGGGACCGTTCTTTTCGTCATTTTCATCACAGAAAAATATCCGACAAATTTTTAATTACTGTATCTCTGCGGAAAATTATGCATCTCTTATGAATCAGGGCTTTTCTTAGAGTTTTAATTTTTATGAATAAAAAAAAAAAATCTGAAATCCGTTTCGCTTTCTTCTGCTTCACCCTCAACTGTTAAAGACCTAAGACAGTCGTTTCTTAATCTTTCATGAGATTTGAAAACAAGGTACAAAAACTTTGCCGAGCTTGGCATGCCATTCCGCAATGGCAAATTCGTCGCTGCATCAATATGCGAGAACGACTCGGAGCGGTTAGTCAAAATCGTGGTGGGAACACTCGTTATTGAGAAAATTTCGAGTTTTTCTTGCCGACTCGCAATTAATAAACTCGCAATTAATAAAACCCAGTCAGGGAGAATCGTCGAGAACTTTTGAAAAAAATCATTGAAAGAAAAAAAAAAGTTTACCCTACAGATGTTTTCAAATCTCATGAAAGATTAAGAAACGACTGTCTTAGGTCTTTAACAGTTGAGGGTGAAGCAGAAAAAAGCGAAACGGATTTCAGATTTTTTTTTTAATCATAAAAATTAAAACTCTAAGAAAAGCCCTGATTCATAAGAGATGCATAATTTTTCGCAGAGATACAGTAATTAAAAATTTGTCGGATATTTTTCTCTGATGAAAATGACGAAAAGAACGGTCCCTCAATTGAATCAAACATTTGACAGCTGCGAACACGCAGAAAAAAAAATCGCAGCAGCTCGGGATTTGGCATGATTGTTAATGACACTATCAATTAAGAAACGCTAGGGCCACTTTTTCGATTTTGCCATTTTTTACAAGATGGCGGCCGAATAACTAAGGAATCAGAGAGTGCCATTATTTTACATGTTTTTGAAATGTAAATAATGGGAAGAAAAAAAATTCTTTTGGAAAATCTCTTGTAGGCATTTGAAAGGGTATAATTTTATCTTTCCAATGACATCCGGGCGATTGTTGTACGATCATTATTTCAGGAGATACAGGCGTTTGAAGAAGAAAATGTCTTTTTTGCTTTGGGAAGGGATAACTCGGTCAAAAAAAATCGCACAGCAATGAATAAAAAACCGTTTTGCACAGAAATAAACAGTCTTTCGAACGGTCTGACTAAATTTTCTGTCAAAAATTTTCCGGACGCCAGCCGCCATCGAGAAGTTTCATAAAAATTAAGGGAACAGTTTTTTTTTTGTTTCGGCCCTTGGCACAGAGTGGCAGGGAGAGATAAAAATTCTTGAACCTCTGAGTCCGAAAGTAAAAGAATCAAGCATTTAAACGAGTTGTCGATCATTTGGATCCGACTTTTTTTCGCGGAGATACAGATGCCTGAAATTTCGACAAATATTGGCAGTTTTCAAGTGGTCCCTTAATATTTTTGACGATTGTATATATATTAGGGTGGGTCAAAAAAATCGACTATTTTTATTTTTACTTCTTTACCCGATAAGTAGGTTTCTAGACACCTTTAGATAATTCACAGCAAATTTGAGCTTGTTATTTAAATGTTAAGACCCTCCGCCACGCAGTTTTTCATTTTTTTTGCAGTATCAGAAGAAAAAATTCATATTGCTCTATCAACTGATATTTTGAAATAGCCTTCCTTCTATACCCATAGGAAATTGTCCGCTCTACAAAAAAGATTTCTTACAGTTTTTTCGTAAACCTTACTGTTTTGAAGATATTTACGGTTCAAGTTTTATAATTTTTCGACAAATTCCTGTTTTCCTTATGAATTTTGTAACTCGTTAACAAAAAATCATTATGGAAGGCGCAATGCTTAGTTTTGTAAAATGCGCGCTGCTCTACAAAAATGGTCTCTTATGAATATTCGATTGAATAAAGCGTTTCAAAGATATTCATCGTCGAACTTCAATGCACGCCAATTTTAACAGTTTTTGATTAATAATTCGGAAAATTTCAATTTAATTTATGAGTTTTAGGGAAATTCATACAAATTTGAGTTTCGATCGTAAGAGTAACTATTATAGAAGTTCTCTGTTCGAAAATTTATTTGAAACTTTTGTTCTGATAATATTTTTATAAATTTTATCTCTAATAATTTAAAATGACGATCGTGATGTTATTTTATTTTAAAGCGTGTGTTCAGAACGTATTTCAAAACTTTTTTCTACATAGTATACATAGAATTTTTCGTTCTAGGGGATTTTTGCTTTGAATTCTATTAGAATCTAATTAGAATCGAATGGAATCCAAAGCAAAAATCCCCTAGAACGAAAAATTCTATGTATACTATGTAGAAAAAAGTTTTGAAATACGTTCTGAACACACGCTTTAAAATGAAATAACATCACGATCGTCATTTTAAATCATTAGAGATAAAATTTATAAAAATATTATCAGAACAAAAGTTTCAAATAAATTTTCGAACAAAGAACTTCTATAATAGTTAATCTTACGATCGAAACTCAAATTTGTATGAATTTCCCTAAAACTCATAAATTAAATTAAAATTTTCCGAATTATTAATCAAAAACTGTTAAAATTGGCGTGCATTGAAGTTCGACGATGAATATCTTTGAAACGCTTTATTCAATCGAATATTCATAAGAGACCATTTTTGTAGAGCAGCGCACATTCTACAAAACTAAGCATTGCGCCTTCCATAATGATTTTTTGTTAACGAATTACAAAATTCATAAGAAAAACAGGAATTTGTCCAAAAATGATCAAACTTGAACCGTAAATATCTTCAAAACAGTAAGGTTTACGAAAAAACTGTAAGAAATCTTTTTTGTAGAGCGGACAATTTCCTATGGGTATAGAAGGAGGGCTATTTAAAAATATCAGTTGATAGAGCGATATGAATTTTTTCTTCTGATACTGCAGAAAAAATGAAAAACTGCGTGGCGGAGGGTCTTAACATTTAGATAAAAAGCTCAAAATTGCTGTGAATTATCTAAAGGTGTCTAGAAACCTACTTATCGGGTAAAGAAGTAAAAATAAAAATAGTCGATTTTTTTGACCCACCCTAATATATATATATATATATATATATATATATATATATATATATATATATAAAGTTGTAGAATTTGTAGGAGAGACCACGTCTGGTCTCTGCGATGGTAAGAATGAGACTCCATTTGATTTTAATAAAGCCTTTCATCGGTCACGCGTCGTATATATAACTTCGATCGTTACAATATATATATATATATATATATATATATATATATATATATATATATATATACAGACGTGGTCTCTCCTACAAATTCTACAACTCGACCAAATATTTCGATAAGATAAGTACCTGTATGTTTATAAACGAAGAAGAATTTAATAAACAAACATAAAGATGTTTTTACACAGCGATATTCATTTAAAATAAATAATAAAATTGTAACTATCACAATTGGCGCCCAACTCGATGGCACGAATCTAGTCGAAAATTCAATATATAAAAAAAAAATAAAAATACTAAACTTTTTAAATCAATTAATTGACCAATAAATTAATAGATGAGCTTCATGAAAAAACAAGCTGATAAAGAAAATCATCCTCCGTGTGTGACTCGTTCGAAAGCAGGTATTTTGAAATCATCATCGTCAATTGTTACAGCGTCCGATAAATTTAAAAATCAAGTTTCTCCCAAAACCATAATCAAAGCGTCGAAAATTTACCGTAAGAATACCAACGCTAATTCAAATTCGAACGTTAACAGAGACGTAAACAAGGTGATAGAGATGGGCGACGAGGAGAGAAACGCTCGAGCGAACATTAAAGCCGAGTGGGCACGTTTGAGAGAGGAAAGACAACAAATAGAAGATCAACGAGCTGAGCTAATACGACTACGAGACGAACAACTTAATCCGAACGTTCTGCAAAATCAGCAACCGCCGAATTTTCCAATCATCAACGATCACCAACCCGCAGCCAATAATCATCCTGCCGATCAACTTGTAACGGGACTGGTAAATCAATTACACAATCTACATATAAATATCAGTATACCAAAATTTTCGGAAGAAAATAATCCTTTGGAATATATCGAGGATATTGAGCGATATTTTAAACTAAAAAATGTACGTGCGGAACATCAAATTACCGTTGCCGAAAATATTATAGACGGACGTGTTAAAATATGGTACAATGTTATGTGAAATAGAATTGTAACTTTCGAAGATTTCAAACGCCTTTTCACCGAAGAATTTTACTCGATACCTATTAAATTCAAATTTAAAAGTCAATGGTCCGTTCGAAGGTATAAATCGGGTGATGGAAGCATGCACGCATATTTTTACAGTCAACTAAAAGAAACTCGTCATTTTGATCCGCCTCTACCCGTGTACGAGATAAATTACGCCATCGTGCAACAATTACCACCTCGCAGTCGATCGAGTCTTTCAACGGTAAATTTTTCCGATACTAACGCGGTAGCACAGGCACTTTCGCAGCTGGACATAGCACAGGAAGATTTTGTAAGAAACAGAGAACCGCGAAATCATAATCATAATAACCCATATCGTTCTCAAGTAAATAGCCTTCGTGTCTCGCAGCAAAGACGATCGAACCAATTCGATAGTAGACCGAGCCATGGCTCGAGAAATTATCAACAATCGTCAGGTTCCCAATACAGTGGCTCAAGGCCAGAATATTATGGGAATTATAACTCATCGAATTTGTATAATTCGAACGGTCAAAGTATTCAAAATAGCGTCTCGCAACAGACACCGTGTCCCGATATTCGAGTTCCCCCACCCGCGGTACAGTACAATCGACAACAACCTAACCAAGCTCAACAAATCAATCAACCTCGCGTAAACATTGAAAAGCAGCACAGTCAGTTAAACTAAAAATCGACACGTTGAAGACCGGTCCGACGGCGTGTCATTATTTTTATGATTTTATAGAGGACCTTCAAAATGATATTAGTGGTAATTTAATACAACCGAGAAATTTTAAAGCTCAATTACGACCATCGCCACACGTATTGTTAAATATGGGTTATAATGAGATTGAGGTACTAATCGACACAGGTAGTCAGATAAGCTGTATATCAGAACAATTTTACAATAAATTAAAAACGTTTAATAATTTGAATGAGTTGCCCATCACGAATGTTTACGTAACATCCGCTATTGGAAAAAAGACCACTACCGTAAAAAGGCAAATTTTGTGTGAAGCCCACATTGGAGATAGTGTATTTCGTTATGTCTTTCTGGTCATCCCACACCTTACATCAGACGGTATTTTAGGAAACGACTGGCTTTATCAAAATAAGGGTATTGTTAATTATGAAAATAAAACAATTTCTATTCAGGGTAGCCCGCTCGATCGAGACAAGGTTTCATTTGATCGAGATTCTTCAGAGAGGATCGAGTTGTGTCAGGTACAAGGCAAGGTCGTTGTGCACATTATTCGTAAAGAAAATAAAATGAATCAGCCTAAATATAGTCCCGTGGAAAAACAAAATCGAATTAAGAATAATTATTCTTTTCGAAATGAACACCAGGTAACACCTGAGAAAAATGAAAATAATAGCATCGAATGTAATCAACGTGAAATAACGAATTTTGAATTTAATTGTGATCAAGAAAAATGCATTGATAAAGTAGAACGCGATATCGGAGAAAAATGTAATACCGAATTATCTAATTCGAATACGCTAGTTAATAGCAACAATTACAGTGAAATAAATTGCAGTCAATCCGAAAGCTAGATTGATTCGTTCGAAGAAAATTATGGTGACGTAGTGCACTCAATAAATGAAACGTGTATGAATTTAGAAAATGTTAATAAGCGATGTGATAATTCACCACGAAATGATACGGGTGATATGAATTTTGAATATTTGCATAATGTGACCAAAACGAAAAATGCCAATTGTCAAATGACGTATGATGACGGTCCAGACGCGGACCAAGCCTTCTCTGATGAATGTCGATCTGTCGCGCGTAAGCTAATGTTTCTTGGTCGAGATCGTGCGAACGCTGTCCTGCATTTAATCGACAAATATAAAAATGTTTTTCCTGACGCGCCAGGTCGTACTTCGATATATGAACATGAGATAAAAATAATCCAAACAAAACCGATATCTCATCATTCTTATCCTGTGCCAATATATTTAAGAGACGCGGTTCGTCATGAACTTAAAATAATGACTGATTCTGGGATAATTGAACGTGTGAATGGTCCATACTGTAATCCGCTGAGGATTGTAGATAGAAAAGATGGACGAATAAGGGTCTGTCTCGATGCGAGATACCTAAATGCGATTATAGAAAGCGATAATGAATCTCCTCCGGTTATAGCTGAGATAATGCAGAAACATCACGGGAAAACGTGGATGAGCACTTTAGATCTCACTCACGGGTACTGGCAAATACCTTTAAAGAAAGAGTCACGAAAATATACGGCATTTTTGTTCAAAGGGAATTTATATCAATTCCAAGTTGTACCATTCGGATTAAAAACTTCGAGCAGTGGATTTATTCGAGCGTTAAACATGGCGTTCAAAAATGATTTTCACGAGTTCCTAAATTACTATGTCGATGATTCATTAATAACATCCAATAGTTTCGAGGAACATTTGGTACATTTAGAAACAGTATTTCAACGGCTCAGTCAATACAATTTCACTCTACGTTTGAATAAAGCCTCATTGTTTCAAAATTCCGTTAACTTTCTGGGATTTGTATCATCACCTCGGGGAATCGTCGCCGATCCAAATAAGCTTGACGTTATAACACATTTCGCTGAACCAACATGTAAGGCCGATCTGAAAAAATGTTAGGAATTTGTAATTATTATAGACAGTTTTCGTTCAAGCATGCTGAATTCGTTGAGCCATTCCGCGAATTGCTAAAAAAGGACGCACGCTGGACATGGACCGATTTTCATGCACGTGCTTATCGAGAATTGAAAGATAATTTCAGACAAGCCATAGAATTATCTCACTATGATATTAATCGAACATTTTTCTTGCAAACAGATGCTTCTGACAGGGGTATTAGTGGCATTTTGTTTCAAGTGGACGATAATGATGATAAGAGAATAATATCTTTGGTTAGCAGAGGGTTGAATCACGCTGAAATTAATTACACCACCACAGAAAAGGAGTTGTTAGCCATCGTCTACTCAATTACGAAATTTCGCATATATCTGTTGATAAAGCCATTTATCATTATAACCGATCACCAGGCACTAACATTTTTAAATCGAACGCCGTACCACACGTCACGAATAATAAGATGGACCTTATTAATACAAGAATACTCGTTTGCCGTCAAATATTGTAAGGGTAAAGACAACATCGTCGCCGACTTTTTCAGTCGAAACCCACAAGGGAAATTTGAAAAAGAAAATCCAGAGAGATTAATTGTATCGAGCATGATTTTGTGTGACCCAGCAGCCACCGGTAAATACATAAATCATGCATTGATTACAATTGCTCAATTAGAATTGGATCCTATTTTCAAAAGAGAACTTAAGAATTTAGCGCAATTTCAAAAGGAAGATCAATTTCTCACAGAATTCGTAAAACAAGCCGAGAATAACACCGAGAAAAATGTTGAGTGTCACAACGGAATATGGTTCGACAAATCGTCGGGTCAATCAAATTGGTGTATCATAGTTCCACGAAACTTACAAAAGATAGTTGTAAAAGGTGAACATGATAGAATAGGACACGCGGGTACATACAAGACTTTTTGTCACCTCAAACGATTTTATTATTGGCGTGGAATGAATCGAGACACGAAGCGGTATATAGTCAGCTGTGATGTATGTCAACGAACAAAACACTTACAACAGAAAATGGAAGGAGAATATTGTTTAGTTAAAGCCACACATCCGAACGATCTTGTGACAGTGGATTTTTACGGACCTCTACCAAAGTCAATAGGTGGTGTTGAATATATTTTCGTGGTTATGTACGCCTTTTCGAAACTAGTTAAATTATACGCGGTGAAGAAAGCCACTGCTAGAATTGTAGTAAAAAAGATTTTAGATGATTACTGCCAAAATGTTGCCAAACCCAGTAGAATACTTTCGGACAACGGATCGCAATTCACTTCGAAGCTGTGGAAAGAAAACTTTCCAAAGAACGGTATAAAAATCATATATTCCTCTATTCGTCACCCACAATCGAATCCGACCGAAAGAATAATGCGTGAATTAGGTAGGCTTTTTCGAACGTTTTGTTCTGAACAGCACACGGGGTGGGCCAAACATTTACATACCATGGAACAATTATTAAATTTTACAACACATAGTAGTACCGGATTTATGCCATGGGAATTACATTGGGGTTCTGTACCCAAGGATAAAATATATGAACTTTTTGATTATCCAAAACCTGAAGAAGTATCTCACGAATATAAAATCAAACTCGCTGAAGAGAGATTGGTAGAAAGCTTTGAGAGACGCAAACGACAACAAAGATCTATTTCTAAAATCCCGTTAACGCCAGGAGATTTGGTCTTGCTAAAAGTACCACATATTTCGAATCAGGCGGAGCGAGTGACGCACTAATTTTTTCATTTATTCGAAGGGCCATATAAAATTGTAATGACAAAAGGTCCAAACGCGTATGTTTTCTCAGAATCGAACGATAATACTAAAATAAAAGGCA
This sequence comes from Diplazon laetatorius, assembly GCA_963662125.1. Classification (NCBI taxonomy): domain Eukaryota; kingdom Metazoa; phylum Arthropoda; class Insecta; order Hymenoptera; family Ichneumonidae; genus Diplazon; species Diplazon laetatorius. The sequence continues at coordinate 8,054,795 of OY759165.1, read as the reverse complement.
CATTCAATCGGGGAAATCTTCGAAAATACAACTCGCCTATCGAATAATATAAAATAAGAATTAAGATGTAAATAATTATTCTTGTCCATTTTTGTATATACATGGTTTCGAATATTATTAAAATGGGTTGTGGTTATATACCAAAACGATACGGCTATAATTGTGGCGTTGATTGCCGAATATTAAACAATGATTTCTGTTTAGTCTGTAAGATTAGGAAGAGACCCTCAAAGGAGTGGAGTTAACTTAGTTTTAAGGCATCGACGTGTAAATTCGGCAATCGGCGTCAAAGCTAAATAAAAAACAAACAAATTTTCTGATTAACGAAAAAAATAAATCCATTAATCATAAAATAGGGGGGTAATGTAACGATCGAAGTTCAAATTTTAAGAATAACCCGCCTCAACGGCCAGAGAGCGTTCGAGTCGGAACGACAGATTTCGGAGCGTAATTTTGCAGAATAGTTAGTACGACGCGTGACCGATGAAAGGCTTTATTAAAATCAAATGGAGAGTCTCATTCTTACCATCGCAGAGACCAGACGTGGTCTCTCCTACAAATTCTACAACTCGACCAAATATTCCGATAAGATAAGTACCTGTATGTATATAAACGAAGAAAAATTTAATAAACAAAAATAAAGATGTTTTTACACAGCGATATTCATTTAAAATAAATAATAAAATTGTAACCATCACAATATATATATATATATATATATATATAGATATATAGATATATGTATTGTAACGAAAAATGCCTCCCGTCGAGGCTGTCCCGAGGACCCCCCGAGCCCCCCCCTCCCCTGGTCCGAAGTCAGCCGCCGCTGTCCGCGCACAGCAAGTAGTTTTAAGTCCGAATTTCGCGTGAACCTCCCCCCCCCCCTCCTTCCCCTCGCCCATACCCTCTAGTACTACCGAGGTGCGGGGAGCATACGAAGACGGTCGAGCGTGACAATTGGAGAGACACCTCGCGTGATGCCCCCTCCCCAACAAAAATCACGCCGCAGAAGACCGCGACGACGAGGAAGACACCGGCTCCCGCACTTCGGACCAGGTAGCGATTGCGAGTAGTTGACCCAATTCCCCCCCCCCCGAGTCTGGCCGCCTCGCCACCCGTTTTGCGTGCGAAGAGTTGAAAGTATGTGTTTCGAGTTAGAATCGTTTTGCGTTCCCGTGTTTCCCCCGATATTTTTCCCGATAATTCCCTTGATTTTTTTCTGACTAACCCGACCGCGCGTGTGATGAAAATGGCGGAGTTACGCGTCCCGCCCACGTGTGTGCGAGTTGTTTTTTTTTGTATCGAGTCCATCCGGTAAACGAGATCCCCCCCCCCCCCCCCGCGGAATTATGAGACATGTGAAAACCCGTTTAAGCATTTTCTGTTTCGTGGATTTCCATAATTAAAGATTATTACGTTTTTTGCTTCCTCATCAAGGAAGCTTTGTGATGGTCTGAAATTTTTTTTTCGAGATCTTAATGTCAATAGGTTCAAAATGTCCTAAAACATCCAGAAATTACATTTGTGGAAAATGTCTGAATGTATCTGTGTGTGTGTGTGTGTGTGTGTGTGTGTGTGTGTGTGTGTGTGTGTGTGTGTGTGTGTGTGTGTGTGTGTGTGTGTGCGTGTGCGTGTGCATGTGCGTGTGCGTGTGCGTGTGCGTGTGCGTGCGCGTGTGCGCGTGTGCGCGTGTGCGCGTGTGTGTGTGTGTGTGTGTGTGTGTGTGTGTGTGTGTGTGTGTGTGTGTGTGTGTGTGTGTGTGTGTGTGTGCGTGTGTGTGTGTGTGTGTGTGTGTGATCGACCCTCGAAAATTCAAATGTCTATAACTCGAGAACGGCTCAAGCTACAGCGCTCAGATTTTGCACGCATGTGGTGCCATACAATCTTTATGTCATGTATAATTTTTGCATCAATCGACGCATCCGTTCGAATTTTACAGCATGTTGAATTTTTCAAAAAATGTCTGTTACCACTTTAGCGTCCGCAAATTTTGAGATATTCGTCTAGATAGTTCAAATATAGAATTATACCCAAGGATGTATGGTATTGCATTTGAGCCGAATCCGTCGAGAAGTTCGGATTTTATGATATTTTGAATTTTTCAAAAAATGACCGTTTTCGCTTTATTTGCCGTTAACTTCCAGCAATCGAATCCAAATTCTCTACAACTATGGAATAACATTGAGCTGTGATACATATTAAATTTGGCGACAATCAGCCAATCGGATCGCATTTTAAAGCAATTCGAAATTTTGAAGTTCCAACCTTTGCAAATTCGAAAAAAGCTGCAAGTTGAAACTTGCAAATCGTTTCCTCATAATTTAAGCCAAGCTGCAAGTTGAAACTTGCAAATCGCTTCCTCATAATTTGAGTAGTGAACGAAGATTCATTTCTGAGGAAGCCAGAATGAGGGAGCAATGACGGAGCACTTATCTTTTGGCGTATATATATATATATATATATATATATATATATATATATATATATATATATATATATATATATGCTAAGGGCTCAAATTTCGAGAACTTTAGTTTTACGAGGTAAACTTTCGATTTCGGGGCAAAGCATTGAAATCGATTTTTTAACGAACACTCTAATATATATATATATATATATATATATATATATATATATATATATGTATATATATATGTATATATATTAGGGTGGGTCAAAAAAATCGACTATTTTTTTTTTTACTTCTTTACCCGATAAGTAGGTTTCTAGACACCTTTAGATAATTCACAGCAAATTTGAGCTTTTTATTTGAATTTTAAGATCCTCCGCCACGCAGTTTTTCATTTTTTTTGCAGTATCAGAAGAAAAAATTCATATCGCTATATCGACTGATAGTTTGAAATAGCCCTCCTTCTATACTCGTAGGAAATTGTCCGCTCTACAAAAAAGATCTCTTACAATTTTTTCGTAAACCTCACTGTTTTGAAGATATTTACGGTTCAAGTTTGATCATTTTTAGACAAATTCCTGTTTTTCTTATGAATTTTGTAACTCGTTAACAAAAAATCATTATGCAAGGCGCAATGCTTAGTTTTGTAGAATGTGCGCTGCTCTACAAAAATGGCCTCTTATGAATATTCGATTGAATTAAGCGTTTCAAAGATATTCATCGTCGAACTTCAATGCACGCCAATTTTAACAGTTTTTGATTAATAATTCGGAAAAATTTAATTTAATTTATGAGTTTCAGGGAAATTTATACAAATTTGAGTTTCGATCGTAAGATTAACTATTATAGAAGTTCTTTGTTCGAAAATTTATTTGAAACTTTTGTTGTGATAATATTTTTATAAATTTTATCTCTAATAATTTAAAATGACGATCGTGATGTTATTTTATTTTAAAGCGTGTGTTCAGAACGTAATTCAAAACTTTTTTGTACATAGTATACATAGAATTTTTCGTTTTAGGGGATTTTTGCTTTGAATTCCATTAGAATCTAATTAGAATCTAATGGAATTCAAAGCAAAAATCCCCTAGAACGAAAAATTCTATGTATACTATGTAGAAAAAAGTTTTGAAATACGTTCTGAACACACGCTTTAAAATAAAACAACATCACGATCGTCATTTTAAATTATTAGAGATAAAATTTATAAAAATATTATCAGAACAAAAGTTTCAAATAAATTTTCGAACAAAGAACTTCTATAACAGTTAATCTTACGATCGAAACTCAAATTTGTATAAATTTCCCTGAAACTCATAAATTAAATTAAAATTTTCCGAATTATTAATCAAAAACTGTTAAAATTGGCGTGCATTGAAGTTCGACGATGAATATCTTTGAAACGCTTAATTCAATCGAATATTCATAAGAGGCCATTTTTGTAGAGCAGCGCACATTCTACAAAACTAAGCATTGCGCCTTCCGTAATGATTTTTTGTTAACGAGTTACAAAATTCATAAGAAAAACAGGAATTTGTCTAAAAATGATCAAACTTGAACCGTAAATATCTTCAAAACAGTGAGGTTTACGAAAAAATTGTAAGAGATCTTTTTTGTAGAGCGGACAATTTCCTACGAGTATAGAAGGAGGGCTATTTCAAACTATCAGTCGATATAGCGATATGAATTTTTTCTTCTGATACTGCAAAAAAAATGAAAAACTGCGTGGCGGAGGATCTTGACATTCAAATAAAAAGCTCAAATTTGCTGTGAATTATCTAAAGGTGTCTAGAAACCTACTTATCGGGTAAAGAAGTAAAAAAAAATAGTCGATTTTTTTTACCCACCCTAATATATATATATATATATATATATATTGTAACGGTAGCGGCTACACCGAGCCTCACCCCCCACCCCACACAACGCTAACACGCAGCCGTACTGCGATCCTTCGACATCCTTCGGCGACTGTAGCGACACCTGGAACAAAACAGCGAAACAAGGCCTGCGGGTGGCGGGAAAAACATAAAAAAAAGGACCAATGACAAATGAGAGCGGTGTCGTCAATGCACCCGAGCCAATCACTGCTCGTGCTGGTGGCGTCACTCTGAAAAAGCGAAAGAGAGGGAAGCTCCCGGTGGGGTATAAAAAACCACCACCGGAGGAGCCAAGGATTAGAATTTCTCTGTCCACAGCCCCAGGATCTCCAGCCAGCAGCCAGCAACCAGCAGCCGACCAGGAAAAACCGAGGAAGGACGAAGAGAAGAGCATTGGGGTTCGACGAGCAACGGCGCACGAGTATCCAGAAAACGAACGGAGACACGAGAAGCCGAGGGGCCGAGAGGGATCCACCGGAGTCACACGCATGCCGGACAAAGTCCGAATTTCTTTTATTCGTCTGTTCCAGCGACCGAACAAAGAAACCGTGGGCGCGGAAGGATTTTTCCCATCACGAGACGCGAGGGTGGAGAAACAATAAATTGCAACAAAACTCGGGATCGCATCGCGAAGACAGCCACCGGCCACCGACCGTTGAAGCATCGAAACGTCGGCACCGAGCTGTCATAACAACGCCGCGCATGCGCAGACCGACGGGAACGAGATTTTACGACTACGGAGTCCTGGACGTCCGACAAACTCGAAAAATCCGATAGATCGACGGGGAGGTACACGGAGAAGCCCGAACGACCGAAAAAACACCCAAAAGGGGTGCGAAAATACGAGAAAACGCGAACGTCCGGTCTAGGCGCACGGACGACGAGGATCCGACCCGACACAGCCCCCGCCACAGTGGCGACTGTTGAATCTGCTCGTCACCCACGGGCAGTCACCGCGACGTCCAATATCACGACGAAAGCGCCCCGCGCCACGCGTGACCCGTGTCGAAAGCTCCAGCGAGGAGGGATAGCCACCGAGACCGAGCGTGACACCCCGTATCGCGGCGAAGGCGCCCCGCGTTACGCGTGACCCGCCGCGCAAGCTCCCGCGAGGAGGGGAGAGCCATCGAGATCGACCGCCATCGATTAATTGATCGACGAGGTACCGGAGGGCGGCACCGTACGGCGTCGAGAGCACGCGCGCGCAAGCTCCGCCGAGCGTATCGAGAGACATCTCTGCTGGGGATACGAACCCACGTGAGCGCGCGACGATATTGCGAGAATAAGCGCGAAAAGCCCGTGTGAGCGAAGCACGGCAAATTGTACGGGAATAATATCCGAAAGAGAGCGCGACGATCTGTCGAATTTCTACGGCACAACATATAAATGCGAGAAGAACGAGAATAATTATCTGTAATTTCATCTGTTTGGAGAATAAACCCTACTTTTACCTATTGCCCGTGTAAAAACATTTCTTGGCGTGCTCAAGACCCTATAAAAATTAAGTAACAAAGGAATACCGTTACAATATATATATATATATATATATATATATATATATATATATATATATATATATTGTTGAAGTAATTTAAAATTGCGCAGATGAGTCGATCAGATTTGGAGTGAGGAGAGGAAATATATTCTCGGCGGAGAATAAATTAACCCGAACTTGTATTTATATTTAAACTTGATAATACTCGTTTTATTAATTACATAGTATGAGATTAACTTTTTTCTCGAAGAGAACTGTGAGTGACCAGAATGTTCGTTTTACCCGTGAACAAAAGATTGAACGTGAAGAATTTATGCTCGATTGTCTTTTTGTGTTTCGCACACCTCGAAAAACTTTCGCGTCCTCTCGTTGGCAAAAAAACGCCAGACTAGCGGTTGACGAATAAGCACCCTCGTGCTGAGAGCGGTCAGGGTGGGGAGACGGGAAGCGGACACGCTTCGAGAATATTTTGTCCGCTGCTCGCCTCCGATTGGCGACTAGATTTGAAGGCGGACCCGCGACGAACTACTTCAATACTTCTGCCGTTCTAGCGTGGTCCACGCTCTTTGATTCCGATGTCTTCTCTCAGCTTGCAGAATCGGTCTCTTGGCAAGGCCTTTGTGAGGATATCGGCCTTCTGTTCTTCTGTTCGAAGATACTCGATGCTCAGTTCTCCTGAGTGCACTTTTTCTCGGACGAAGTGATATCGGACATCGATATGCTTCGTCCTTTTGTGAAACTCCGGGTTTTTCACGAGTCGAATGGCACTTTGATTGTCCACATGAATCGTTGTTGCTTTCTCGCATGGGCACTCGATCTCGGAGAGAAGTTTTCGTAGCCACACCGCTTCTCGTGATGTGATTGATGCTGCCACGTACTCTGCCTCCGTCGTGCTGAGTGTCACCAATTTCTGTCGTTGACTTGCCCACGTTACGGGACCTCCGGCTAACTCGAATATGTACCCGGTTGTCGATCTTCTCGTCTCGACGTCTCCTGCGAAGTCGGCGTCTGAGTAACCCTCTAGGAACAAATTGCTTCCGCCGCTTCGATATTCGATTCCGTGTTCGATTGTTCCTGCAACACATAAAAAAATGCGCTTCACAGCGCGCCAGTGTTCCCTGCCATGTCGATTCAGGAACTTGCTCACGAGATTTACAGCGTATGATATGTCAGGCCTCGACACTATCGACAGGAACATTAAAGATCCAACAGCTTCCCTGTAGGGTACGTCCTTGACCTCTTCTTCCTCCGGTTGCGGTTGCAATGTCGAGCTCGGATCACTCGGCACACTCATCGACTTTGCGTCGACCATCCCGAATCTCTCGAGAATTTTTCTGGCATACGAGCTCTGGTGGATGAAGATAGTTTTTCTCGCTCTGTCTCGCTCTATCTGCATCCCCACGAACGAGCTAGCATCTCCGACTGTGATCTTGAAGGCTTCCTTCAGACGTTCGAGAACCGTGTTGATTGCTTCGCTGTTTTCGGCTGCAACTAATCCATCGTCGACAAACAGAGCCAGGTATACGATGCTGTTTCCGATCCGTCCAGCGAATATGCATTTATCCGCGCTGGTTTCTCGAAATTCGAACTGCTTTAGAAACGAGCTGAACTCTCGATTCCAGCAGCGTGGAGCTTGCTTGAGACCGTATAGAGATTTATTCAGCCGGCATACCATGTCTCTCGATGGTCCTTTCTCGATGACCAGTCCCTCGGGTGGTTCCATAAAAATCTCTTCTTCGAGCTTACCGTACAGAAAGGCTGTTTGTACGTCGAACTGGGCCAGTTCGAGATCCTTCGAAGCGACGATCGCCAGCAGAACTCGCAATGAGTCGTATCTTACGACCGGAGAGAAGGTTTCGAAGAAGTCCACGCCCTTCTTCTGCATAAAACCTCTTGCGCACAGTCGAGCCTTAAAACGACGAGCCTCGCCGTCCTCGTTCTTGATATTGAAGACCCATTTTGAGTCCACGGTCTTCATAGGCGCTTCTCTCTTTACAAGAAACCAGGTTTCATTTTCTCGGTGTGAGCGTAGTTCCGACTTAATGGCTTCTCGCCATTCACTCGCCTCCTGACTTCGAAGAGCTTCCTCGTATGTCTCCGGGACGTTGTATTCGACAACGTTCGAGTCGTATCTCGATGGTCTTTTAATCTGAGCTTGATCTCGAAGACTTCGACCATTGTTGAGACGCGTTTCCGGAGGATCCTCTTCTTGAGGTTGTGCTGGAGTTTCTTCAGCCTGTTCGAAGATTTCGTCGTCGTCGTTCTCTTCATCCGGCTCTTCTTCCGTCGGAACCGGAGCCGCTTCTTCGAGCTTTGGTAGAATAAATTCTTCCGTTTTTCCACCTGTTACGGGCACCGTCGGTCCGATCGTTTCTCGAAATGTCACGTCTCGAGACACTGTGATTTTCTTCGTTACCGGATCGAAGATTCGATAATTGGACGAGCTGCTCTCGTATTCCACGAGAACCATCTTCTTCGCACGTGCATTGAGTTTTGTCAGATGCTGCTTCGGCACGTTGACGTATGCTTCCTACCCGAAAATTCTGAGATGCTTCAGATTTGGTTTCACACCAAACCACATCTCGTACGGTGTTGCATGACTCTTGACACTTGATGCGCCGGCCCGGTTCATCAGGTATACTGCTGAGCTGCATGCTTCCGCCCACAGAAATTGAGGAAGATTTTTCGCCAGCAGCATGGTTCGCGCGCCCTCAATCAGCGTGCGATTATCCCTCTCGGCCTTCCCGTTCTGTTGCGGCGTATACGGAGCAGTGAATTCTCGTTGAATTCCTCGTGAGTCTGTGTATTCCTCCATGGCGCGATTTTTAAACTCAAGTCCGTTGTCCGACCGAAGAACTCGCATCACTCTGCCGAACTTATTTTCGACCAGCTTATCGAATTTCTTGAATTTTTCCAGCACATCGCTCTTGTGCCTCAAGAAATACACATGTCGAAAACTCGTAGCGTCGTCCTTGAAGGTCAATGAAAATCGAGCACCACCGAGAGACTCTACAGCTATGGGCCCGCACACATCGGTGTGTATCAGTTCGCCTGGAACCGTTTCTGCACGCACTCGAATTTTTCGAAAAGTTTTCCGATGCGACTTTCCTTCTTGACACGGACCGCAGAAGTTTTCGGCACTCTCGGAACACTCAACTCCACGAACCAGATTATCTTTGACAAGTTTGTTTATTGCGCGACCGTTCACGTGACCCAGTTTTTCGTGCCACACTCGAAAGTCTATTTTTCCAACGTTGGCCTCGTTGACGTTTTTCCCGCACTTTGTTTTAAATGCTATTCGATCCATGTCGTTGCCTTGTGCCACGCCGTATCCCAGAACGAGATTCTTGTTTTTGATGCAAACAAAATCCCCGAGAAACAGCAGACCGAGCCCCTTTTTCGCGCACTCACGGACCGAAAATAAATTTTTTGTAATTTCCGGGACGAACAAAACGTTTTCGATTCGTGCCGGTCTCCATTCGCCGCGCGCGTATTGCTCGATTTCGACCGTACCGACCCCCACCACGCGACACTCTTTTCCGTCCGCGAGAGACACAGTGCTGCCATCGTGTATTTCGCGAAAGTCTATTAGCCATTCTCGTCGGAAAGTAATATGCCGCGAGGCTCCGCTGTCGGTCAGCCAGCTGTCACCCTTACCAGCCGCCATCACTATTCGTGCCACGTCAACCGGTACACCGTCGATCCCGCTTTTATCGACACTTGACGTTTTTTCACACGAATCTTCGACCACATAAGGACAATCACGCGCGCCCTCGTCGCCACGATTACCTTCGCGCTTTCTATTTTTGCACTCACGTGCAAAATGTCCGAGTTCTTGACACTTGTAACATCGAATTTTTCCTTTATCGTTGGCCGATTTCTTTTTTGTTTTCACTTCTCGCAAATCTACTTTATTTTTACTTTTTGTTTTATTCGTTGCCACAAACGCACTCTGGACACTGTCAGCCGTTGACATGCACGTTTCCTCTCGATGCAATCTCTCTTCTAGATTTTCCAGCGTCTGCATCTCCGGCGGAACATTGTCCCACGCTGTCTGGAAGTATGCATATTTCGGTGTGAGACTTCCGGGGATTTTTGCCATGATCGTCTCGTCCGGCACGGTCACTCCCACGTCGATCAGTTGCGCCGCCATGTTGTTCACTTTCGCAACATGATCCGTCGTAGAATCGTTCGGTGACATCTTGTACTCGTATAGCCTCGAGGACAGCAGCAGCTTATTCGACGACGATTTTTGCTCGTGTAGAGCCGCCAGCTTTCGCCACATTTCACACGCGGTTTCGCAGATGAGCAACGGTCTTCTGTGCGATGCCTCTAGCGTCGACGCCAGTAGAAACATCGCCCGCGCATTTTCTACTTCCCACGTTTCGAGGTCCGCTGCGCCGGTTGCCGGCCGCGGTTTCGACCCGTCGACGAGACCCCAGATACGATGGGCCACTAATAACATGCGCATTTGGAACTTCCATCCCTGATAGTCAGTCCCGTCGAATTTATCGACACTCTTTACCGAGATCGGCTCAGTCATCGCGGATTACTTTTTCTCCGCACTTCACGCGCGAACAGGTACTCGCGACTCGATGCCAATATGGCCGCCGTTCACCTCACCACGTGACTTGCACGCCTCGTTTCCCGCTCCACGAAAACTTCTTACCTCGTCGCTCTCGGTACACTCACAAAACCTCTCTCAACCGACTACCTTTGGTTCTACGCAATTTTCCCCGTCAGCGTGACTGGGCCCATAACCTGTTGAAGTAATTTAAAATTGCGCAGATGAGTCGATGAGATTTGGAGTGAGGAGAGGAAATATATTCTCGGCGGAGAATAAATTAACCCGAACTTGTATTTATATTTAAACTTGATAATACTCGTTTTATTAATTACATAGTATGAGATTAACTTTTTTCTCGAAGAGAACTGTGAGTGACCAGAATGTTCGTTTTACCCGTGAACAAAAGATTGAACGTGAAGAATTTATGCTCGATTGTCTTTTTGTGTTTCGCACACCTCGAAAAACTTTCGCGTCCTCTCGTTGGCAAAAAAACGCCAGACTAGCGGTTGACGAATAAGCACCCTCGTGCTCGAGAGCGGCCAGGGTGGGGAGACGGGAAGCGGACACGCTTCGAGGATATTTTGTCCGCTGCTCGCCTCCGATTGGCGACTAGACTTGAAGGCGGACCCGCGACGAACTACTTCAATATATATATATATATATATATATATATATATATATATATTGTGACGTGATTTTCTGAATCACGGTCACAGGGATTTCGTTTGTACCGATGTGACCGTTGCGGTTGCGTGTTCCGTCTCTCTCTCTCGGTTACCCTCCAAAGAACCGACAGTTATCGAATGAATTTCGGATTCCGATGGGTCTCGTCATGAGTGTGACTGTGAGATGATTGGTTTACGTGTGTGTGGGTGTGAATGTGTTTGTGTTCGGAGCGCACGAAATTGTCGTGCGGAGTGACGCTCGAGGAAATGAGCTACCCGGCAGTGGAGTGCGCCCGACGAGGTTCGCTCAGGGATTCGTGGAGGTCGGGCTGCAATGCCTGCGCCCCATAAAAAGAGTGCATCATGCTGGAGAACGGGCGGAGGTTTTTGGTTTCGGGCAAGGGTGGGACCCCTTGTGCTGTGTATGTTTAGTTTTGTGGAGAAAGTGCCCTGTTCTCGCGTGATGCACCAGGGGATGCGATCCTGAGCGACCTCACAAGGATACCGGCATATTTTGTCATTATAGTCTCGTCTATGGTTCGGAGGTAACCCGAGAGAGAGGGCTGCGGTTATCGAACAGCTATCGAACGATTTCGCGAATATCGTTGATCGAGATTTCGCTAGTCAGTCTGTCTCGGGCCTTCGGTTCGAGCACAGCTCCCGTACGCCTCTCCCACCATCGCTGGCGCGCAAGCGATGGGTGGGGCGTGCGGATAGATCTCGATGCTTGTGTCTCTCTCCCGCTCTCGCGAGGTGTAGAGCTAGCTCCCGTTTTGTTATGTTCCCGGATTGTCGCGCTCCCCACACGCTGGCGTGTGGGCTTGCGTACGATTTGCTCTCGTAACTCACTAATGAAAATTAGTTGATTGTTACCGATGTTTCAGAAATTATTTCTGAAAATTATTGTTTTCGCGGTTGAGAATAAGAATCAATTATTCATCGGCCAAAAAGGATCACGACCCCTCTACCATAACCCACAGCCTGAGCGGCCGAGCATTTCAGTTAGCGTGCGGATCCGTAGGTCCCAGGATTCGCATCGCGGGTTAGTGGAGTCGAGCCAGGTCCCACTCGACTCCCAGTTTAGTCCGGTTTGTCAATACCGGCGATACAAAAATTGGCTGGCGCCCACCGGAAGCGCGGGTGCAGGAACGGAAGTGCGTGGCCGAAGGTGACGTGTGCATGAAATTGGGTAAGTTTTCGTAAGCTCTCGACCGTTATCGTTTGGCTACAAAAAAAAATACGTCACAATATATATATGAGGTATTCCACCCCATTTCGAACGGTCAAAAAGTTTTGCACTCCCAAAAAAATTGAAATTTGGTCAAATTATTCAATTATATAAAAAAAAGTAGTGTGAATTTTTTCAAATTTTTTGGATCGCATTTTTTTGAGTTTTTCAACATTTCAAAATTTCCTAAATACCGTTATATATTGAAAGCATACGATTAAACAGAAAAATGTTTCAGACAAAAAAGTTGCAGTTTTCCATAAACTTTGTGAAAACATTTTTCTTGGAATTTTTCGAGTTCAAAAAATGACCATTTTCATAAAAAATATACGAAAATAATTTTTTTCGGTCGGAATGTCACCTTCGATTTATCTAAAAAAATTTCTGAAAATACTCTGAAATGTGTCAAATAGACACGTATTTTTTCTGTTATGGCTCGATTAGTTGTTCCAAAGCTATGCTTTGGTTTATTAATAATATTTTTTAAAGTTTTTTTAGAAAAATAAATTATTATGGAAAATCATAATCTCCCGAATTGTTTTTCTCAAATTTACAGATGAAAGAACATTGACAATAATAATATTAAAGTTTTGGAGCTTATTGGAGCATAGATAATCGATAACGTAGATGGAACTCCATTGAACTCGTTTGAAAGCTACGCTCTATAACTCGATCCAACGGCAATTGTAACTTCACTTTTTCTTAGTTCTTACATTGTGATTCATGTACACAACAATAATAAAAAAATATGATGTTAGGACAGAAAACTATTCACTTAATCATTGAATTTTTTGAACGAGTGATTATAGAGCGTAGCTTTCAAACGAGTTCAATGGAGTTCCATCTACGTTATCGATTATCTATGCTCCAATAAGCTCCAAAACATTAATATTATTATTGTAAATGTTCTTTCATCTGTAAATTTGAGAAAAACAATTCGGGAGATTATGATTTTCCATAATAATTTATTTTTCTAAAAAAACTTCAAGAAATATTATTAATAAACCAAAGCATAGCTTCGCAACAACTAATCGAGCCATAACAAAAAAAATACGTGTCTATTTTACACATTTCAGAGTATTTTCAGGAATTTTTTTAGATAAATCGAAGGTGATATTCCGACCGAAAAAAAATATTTTCGTATATTTTTGATGAAAATGGTCATTTTTTGAACTCGAAAAATTCCAAGAAAAATGTTTTCACTAAGTTTATGGAAAACTGCAACTTTTTGTCTGAAACATTTTTCTGTTTAATCGTATGCTTTCAACGGTCTATAACGGTATTTAGAAAATTTTGAAATCTTGAAAAACTCAAAAAAATGCGATCCAAAAAATTTGAAAAAATTCACACTACTCTTTTTCATATAATTGAATAATTTGACCAAATTTTAATTTTTTTGGGAGTGCAAAACTTTTTGACCGTTCGAAATGGGGTGGAATACCTCATATACATATATATATATATATATATATATATATATATATTGTAACGGTAGCCGTTACATCGAGCCCCAAAGCCCCACCCTACCCCAGAAAAGCAAGGGAAAAGACGCGCAGGCGTACGAGGCTCAGCATCCGCCAGCGAACAACATCCGTCAGCGACACCTGTAACAAAAAGAGGAAATAGGATCCTGCGGGTGGCGGGAGAAAAACATAAGAAAAGGACCAATGACGGACGGGAGCGGTGTCGTCAATGCACCGGAGCAAATCACTGCTCGTGCTGGTGGCATCACTCTGTAAAAGAAAAAGAGAGGGAAGATCCCGGTGGGGTATAAAAAACCACCACCGGAGGAGCGAAGGATCAGAATTTCTCTGTCCACAGCAGCCAGCAGCCAGCAACCAGCAGCCGACCAGGAAAAACCGAGGAGGAGTGAGGAGAAAAGCATTGGGGTTCGACAACGGCGCACGAGTAGCAAAAACGAACGGAGACACGAGAAGCCGAGGGGCCGAGAGGGATCCACCGGAGTCACGCGCATGCCGGACAAAGTCCGAATCTCTTTTTTTTATTCATCTGTTCCAGCGAATGAACAAAGAAACCGTGGGCGCGGAAGGATTTTTCCCATCACGAGACGCGAGGGTGGAGAAAAAATAAAGTACCACAAAACCCGGCATCGCATCGCGAAGACAGCCACCGGCCACCGACCGTTGAAGCATCGAAACGTCGGCACCGAGCTGTCACAACAGCGTCGCGCATGCGCAGACCGACGGGAACTAGATTTTCTCATTACAGAGTCCTGGACGCCCGACAAACTCAGAAAACCCGATAGATCAACGGGGAGGGACACGGAGAAGCCCGACCGACCGAGAAAACACCAAAAAGGGGTGCGAGAATCCGAGAAAACGAGAACTTCCGGTCTAGGCGCACGGACGACGAGGATCCTACCCGACACAGCCCACGCCACAGTGGCGACTGTCGAATCCGCTCGTCACCCACGGGCAGTTACCGCGACGTCCGAGATCACGACGAAAGAGCCCCGCGCCACGCGTGACCCGCCGCGCAAGCTCCCGCGAGGAGGGGAGAGCCAGCGAGATCGACCGCCATCGATTGATTGATCAAGGGGGTACCGGAGGGCAGCACCGTACGGCGTTGAGAGCACGCGCGCGCAAGCTCCGCCGAGCGTATCGAGAGACATCTCTGCCGGGAATACGAACCCACGCGAGCGCGCGGCGATATTACGAGAGTAAGCGCGAAAAGCCCGTGTGCGCGAAGCACGGCAAATTGTATGCGAAAAACATCCGAAAGAGAGCGCGACGATCTGTCGAATTTCTACGGCGCAACGTATGAATGCAAGTAAAACGAGAACAATTGTCTGTAAATTTCATCTGTTTCGAGAATAAACCCGACTGTTACCTACTGCCCGTGTAAAAACATTTCTTTGCGTGCTCAAGACCCTATAAAAATTAAGTAACAAGGAAATACCGTTACAATATATATATTGGACTGTGTTGATTTTTTTTTTTCGGAGCACCACGTTAAATCCATAGATACCTAGGTACCCTCAAATACCTAGGAAAAAATTGGCAGCTCAATGATATTTTTTCTTAAGGTCGCTCATCGCATATTTCGTTTTCCCATTTGATTAACATGGGTAGAGCATGACATTTTCATTCAACTGAGGATACCTCCGCGAGTTTTATACTTACGTCGATCGTATTGGTTCTATTTTGAAGCTTATGCAAAATTGCTTAAAATGGCTCGTCGACATCCGGAATCCGTTCAGAACTTCCGGCGATAATCGCGTCGGTACTCGGCAGAAAAATGAAAGAATCCAAATATTCGAATAATACAAGTGTTTTATCGAATTTTGGTTTCTATGGGTCGAACATCGATCGGATATCTATATTATTCTCAAATCCGAAGAATCATGCAAATTTCCACGATCACTTGGAGTATAAACGACAGTATATAACAAAATAATACAGGAAAAAATTATTCTTTCTTTATTAAAAAAAAATCGCGTCATTCGGAGGTAATGAAAGTTATAAATCATTTTCATTCAATTTTTTTATTCGAAAGTTTGCAAATTGCTGTCGGGAAATTTTTTCCGATGATCACTTACGTATTGGAACATAAATTGTCTTTGTTCTTCGTCTTTGGTCAAGGAACCACAAAATTGGGTCATGAGAGCTATGCCTCTTTCAGCAACGTCGTTCACGACTCGTAAGTTTCGGATTACTTCGAGGCAGTGCTGATATTTTTCATTTTTGTACCACTCTACGGGACTTACGGAGAAGAAATCGGGAATCAGCTCAAAACGGACAAATAGAGCGAGGGATTTCTTCGTAACAAAATCACTTATGTCTTTTGTGAGTACTGGGTCACACTCATCGAGTTTTACGACAGGATTAATAATCCTTTTCTTCGAACCCGTCCGAGGCAAGATAGCATCAACCATTTTTTTTTAACTTCAATGGAAACGTTTTGATCGAAAAAGGCCGAGGCCACAAGCTTTTCGGACAAGTACCACATATGCGAACGTACTTTGGCAAGAGCTGCATTTGCAACTATCGGATTGACTGTTCGATACCGAATCAAATCTTGCAGTAAAGTCAAATCTGTGTAAGGTGCTTGAACTGGACTTGATGCGGTAAACCACGCTTTGATATAAAACAAAACAATGAATATGCAAATTTCCCGGAGGCCTTCAACTTCCCCTTCTTCAAAGGATAATTGACTTTTAAACATGAATATTTCCAAGGAATAGATGGCCTTCGATAACCACCGTGCGTGACTATCTTGTTATGTCCCCGAAATTAACACGCGTCTCAGAAAGGATGCGGGTTGGAGGGGATGTATGTTTTTGTAGGGATCGTTTACCGAATTAAGAGTTTAACTCAATAAATTAACAATGGGTTTTGAATTTATTTTACGATGGTGAGAATGAACTGTTCTTTTGATTGTACAAGCTCGTGATACCGCTTTACAGGTGTAGCGATGTCACGTTAATAATAAACTTTATCTTAGGGAATCGTATTCGCCCGTCGCGTGGTGCGAGTTATCTACTAGTCGGCGCGCGTCGGGATATCTCCTCACGTCGTGTCGCGAGTCGTGATACATGTAAGAAATACAAGTCCAGCGGATCGCGTCGCGAGAGTCTTTTGGAGGAGATCTTTTCGATTTGGTGTTTCAGTTCAGACTGACAATCGATGCTTCGGATCGATCGTCGCGATCGTCGTTCAACGGTCGCGTGATTTTGTGTCAGCAATTTTGACGGTCACTCGCGGCGCGTGTGCACTTCGAAAATGCAATTTTGATGGTCACTCGCGGCCCGTGTGCACTCGAAATTGCGTGGTTAGATTGGTGCAATGACCTTCGGGTCATTGCGCGATTTAACGTCAGCTTTCTGTCGAAAGAAAGTGTCGAAATGATTTTGCGCGGAATTCCGAAGTGTTGAAATAAGTTCGCGAGGAATTCCGTTCGAAATAATGTTTCAAAATAATATTTCCCAATAATATTTCCCAACAATATTTCCCAATAATATTTCCCAAGTAAAGTATGATTAATTATGACGATAGGTTATAATTAATTTAGTTTAACAATTTTGAATTTTCGGGGCACAACATCCCTCCCCCCTGAAAAGTAAAAATTTACACAGTGAATTTTTACTACATGATTACATTGAAAATATTTCAAAATTGTAGGCCTTGGTTTCTTTGGCCGGACGCATCGGAAGTACTGGCCCAGCTGACGCGCGGTTTCGAGTTCTTTCTCGTCATCTACATGCGCGCTTCGGCCTTCGCTCGGGGCGATGGCCTCCAGATTGATAGCAACCGTAGCGGAAGGCGACGGCTGCGCGTTCGTTGACGCGAGACGCTTACGTTTTATTTTATACGCAACGTAACTGACCAGTACTGCCGTTGCGGTAAATATGGTCACGTACGTCCCGATCGCGAGGGAATATCGTACGTGGTGATCGAACTTTT
Organism: Diplazon laetatorius; assembly: GCA_963662125.1. Lineage (NCBI taxonomy): Eukaryota > Metazoa > Arthropoda > Insecta > Hymenoptera > Ichneumonidae > Diplazon > Diplazon laetatorius. The sequence continues at coordinate 8,037,130 of OY759165.1, read as the reverse complement.
CGTCGATTTTTCTTTTAATATCTCGGATTTTTTCTCCGAGATTTCGTAGTTCGGAAGGGTTGCGGAATACGTTTTTCAAGGTGATTGGGTGTTTACTTTCACTAGCTGCAGGCACGGTCCTTTCGATGTCTGTTAGGGAGAGATTTCCAGGCAGTAGGTAGTCCTCGTTGACCGCCTGCGTGATTCGTCTTCCTGTCCGGACGCTGAAACCTTGGGCAGTTACTATGCATACCCCTACCAAAGCCAATACCCCTATACCCGATAGTGATTCGTGGTGATTGATTTCGTTGTCGCATTTAATGTCAATTGGTTCGATTTCGGGTGCTATATATAACCATTTACCGGGCTTTTCCATAGTTATTATCACTGTTTGCGTTAAGCTAATCGCCCGTTTTTCGCATTTTAACCCGCTATCGGTGTCGAGTTTCGCGTACGTACGCACTTCGCACGGTGCGTCGTCGGTTAACGGCAATGTCGGTTGTGAGCTGGGACAAACGTACAATGCATCTGTAATTTTACATTTCGCGATATCTGTCTTTGTCATGTGTATATAATTTCTATTTGCTTTGTCCACGACTACGAAATCTTCGGTTGTGTCGATGTACACGAACGTATTCTCGGTTGACCGAAATGGGAGGGGATAGGTTTTACTAACGTTGTATCGGCGTTGATTGAGGAGCGGGATGTCGATAACTACTACTACCGTGCCGTTGCGGTAGTAAGCCATGATGTCCGCATGGTACAAAAGATCGCTCGTTTTTCCTCTTTCCAGTTTTGCGGGAAACGAGCAACCTACCGGTAGGTGGGGGAGCGCGTCGGTAAGATACCGTACGAGCTTCCTCGGTGGTAAAATCGCGACGTCGATTTTACCTTGCTCGATTTCTGTAATTAATCGGTTGAGCTCCTTGACGTCGTCGAGGAGAGATTCCACGAGCACGCTCAAGGTCATAAGATTTTCGTCGAGCCGCTGTCGTCTCGTAGCCCGACTCCATTCGTTGGAGATCCTCTTACTCATGAGAGAAACGAGATCCCTTAACTTGAATTCGTTTTGCTCGATGGTTCGTGCAGTGGAGTTAAATATATCCATTGCACTTTCCACCACCTGTAATTGTTCATTAACCGCGACCTTGAGGGCTTGTTGATCGGTTCTGACCGCGATGATCTGATTATTTATTACCGCAGCATCACTGGCATCCATGTTGCCAGTGATGACCTTGACCACGGTCCCAAGTCCATTGATCAACCCCCTACGGTTTCGGACGGGGTGAGGTCCCAATAAATCACGGTATGTTTCTATACCGTCCGTGATTTTTTGCATTATCGGCGTTAACGCGTCTTTTACCGTGGTGCAAAACTCATTAGTTTTTATCTCGTCTCGGCACGAGCCAAGCAAGGTGTCCACGTATCGCTGCATCGACTCGGCGCGGTGCGCGAGGGGGGCCACATTCAGGGAGACAGCTAGTCTCCACGTGGTTTCGGTTACGGTGAGGCTTCCGATTTCCTCGTAGAAGATGCCAGGGTTGCCGGTAAACTTGGTTTTCACGTAATTTGGCATCGCTGCTTCGCTGTGTCTCCGAGCGAGAGACAGCGCGATTAGCCTGCAACGGAAAAAACCAAGTTACCGTGGGACTGCTGACCAAGGGTTTTTGAGTGAGTTCTCCCACTTTTGAGAAATTCTTGCGCTTTGCGACGGTGGATCGAGAGCTCGCAGCTCATTAAACTGACGACTCTTGAATCGTTCATTTCGTACGAGTTTTTTTTCAAAAAAAAAAATAATAATAATAACAATGGCGCGTTCATTTCGCATCCCGACGTCTCGTTTCGTCGTTTTTCCGGCGTCGATGGACGTTCCATGGGTGTACGAGGTAAGTACGCGGCTGTTTAATGATATCCATTGTAAAAATTTAAAAATTTAAAAATAAAAAAAAAAATTTTTTTTTCTTTTTTCAGCCCTTCGACCTGAGGTCGCCCTCCTCGTTAACCCCGGAGGACTGGGAATTGGTGTTCGACTGGGAGGACCACCTTCCCTCCTGGCCCGTCGGCGCGCTTCGGTGGGAGGTGCGTCGGCGGCGCAGCATTCGGGAGCGCCGTCGCGAGGCACGCGAGGCTGCCGACGCCTTTTGGGACGGCGACCTCGACGTCGTTCGTCTTTTTGAGGAGAACAAATTATAAAAAAAAATTTGTAAAATTTCGATTGGGTTTTTAAGCGATCTGGCCCCAGTGGGGTCAGGTCGAATAAACGCGAATTTCTTTTATTTTTGCGTAAAAATTTTTTTTTCCTTCCCCCCCCCCCTTTTTTTTTTTGTTTTATGTTTTCAGCAAATTTTTTATGTTTTCAGGGTTTTTATGTTTTTTCAGGTTTTTTATGTATTTCAGATTTTTTATGTATTTCAGGTTTTTTTTTTTTTTTTGTATCCTTCTTCTTCTTCTTCTTCTTCTTCTTCTTTCTTCTTCTTTCTTCTTCTTCGCTCGCGGCGGGTGGCCTGGGGCCGACGCGCGAGCGACATTTTTTAATCTTTATCGCGCGGCTCGTGTTCGACTTGGCGTCGGTGCACGAGAGCGTTGTTTTTTTTTTTTTTTTTTTTTCTTTTGCTCGACGCTCGACTAGAGTGTCGGTGCGCGAGGTGATGCCTGTGTGTGGGTGTGTGGGTCTCCCACATGTATATATATATATACACACGCACGTACACACATATATATATATACGTCTCAACCGCAATATATATATATGTGTGTTCCTACGCGAATATATGCATCCTCATACAGGTGCACATATACCCGCGCATGTGTGTGTGTTTTCTTTTTTTAGTGATCCACGACCGGTTTGAGTCGGTTTGCGTGGACCACGAGGTCTTTTCGCCCCCGTTTTATCACGTAGGTGACCGGGGTTCGTTTCTCTATTATTTCGTATGGGCCTACCCATTTGGGGGTGAGTTTGGCAGACCGGCCGCGGCGCACGGTTTCGTCGTGTAGCAACACGGAGTCGCCGACGCGGTACTCGGTCTCTCTCGCTCCTTTATCATATGTGTGCTTTGCTGTCTCTTTCGCACTTATTAGGTTGCTGCGGGCGATGCTCCACGACGCTCTCAGTCGCTCTCGCAGCTCATCGGCGTAATCGTCGAACGAGTAGCTGGTTCGCGGCTCTTGCTTGACCGCAGTCGGTAGTGTCGCTGTCTGTCCGAACACGAGTTCGTGAGGCGACAATTTAGTTGCCGTGTGCGGAGTCGTGTTGTACGTGAACATTGCGTATGGGAGCCACTCGTCCCAATCGCATTGTTCATCGTCTATGAAATGTCGCAAATATTCGGCGAGAGTGCGGTGCGATCGTTCTAACGCGCCGTTACTCTCGGGATGATATGCTGTGGTTTGTATTTTCTTTATTTTCAGCAATTTGCACATTTCTTTGAACGTTTTGCTCAAGAAATTCGTTCCTTGGTCGGACAGGATGATTTCCGGCATTCCGAAACGGCATATCACTTCCGTGACAAGCGCTCTAGCGACTGTATTGGCTTCCTGATTTTCTATTGCCATAGCAGCGCTATATTTTGTCAGAGCGTCTTGAAAGGTGAGTATATATTTGTTTCCCCTTGGGGATTCGGGTAGCGGACCGACTATGTCTACGGCCGCTTTCTCGAATGCCCGGGAGGGGGTGTCGGTAATGACCATTGAAGCACGCTCTTTCTTATGGAGTTTGTTCTTTTGGCAGTTCAGGCATCTCGTTACGTGCTCACGCACGTCACCACGGATGCCGGGCCAATCATATTTGGTTCGGATCCGAGATAACGTTCGCTTGATGCCCTGATGGCCGCCGAGGGGCGTGTCGTGATATTCATGCAATATCTGGGCCCGCTCCTCGGGGCGTGGACACGTTATCTCCGGACGGAGGCCATTTTTCTTTTCAGCATGGCCGTCATCGTCGTCTCCGGATAGCGAGCTATGCTCGTTATCGCTATTGCTGTCGCTCTCGCTCACCGCCTCCTCTCCGTCGCTCGCACTCGGTCGAGCGGGAGGGAGGGCGCGAGGGCCCCGTGTGGCGAGATCGCCTGCCCCGCTTGCTTCTCTCTCGCACGGCGGGACAGTTGCGCTCTCGCTCTTATCGCCTCTCCTCTTTGTGCCGTGGTTCGTAACACGCGCACGGTTGCTACGAGGAGGTTCTTTCTCTGTTTCGCGCGTGGGGGAGATGTCGTTTCTCTCTCTCCTGCTTTTTACTACGCGATCGCACGTGGAGGCCGTAGTATTTTCAGCTGGACGCTGGCATGCCTCTCCGTCCTTTTCCTTTGACGTTTCGCGGCGTCTCTCACTCGTCTTGGCGGTATTCTTTTCGCGGCCATTCGCGTCTTTCTCGGCGAGACGGAGACGCGCGCTGTTTTGTTGTCGCTCTTTCTCTCTCGCTCTCGTAACGGCGCATACGCGACTGAGCGCGTCAGCGTTCGGGTTTCTTTTTCCAGCTTTGTATTCGATGTCGAACTCATGCTCGGATAATTTTATTTTCCACCGCATGAGTCGAGATCCGGGGTCTTTAACACCGAACAACCACGTGAGAGGTTGATGATCTGTTACGACGGTGAACCTGGTGCCATAAACATATGGTCGGAATTGCGTTATTGCCCACACAATCGCGAGCAATTCTTTCTCGGTTGTGGTGTAATTCTGTTCCGCTTTGTTTAAGGTACGACTGGCGTAACAGATAGGCAAATCCTCACCGATTTTTCCCTGCGACAGGATAGCGCCGATGGCTTTATCGGACGCATCCGTGGTCACAACGAACGGTTTACCGAAATCCGGATATTGTAATATCGGTGCCGTCGTCATGACCGTTTTCAGCTGCTCGAAAGCCGCGTCTCGGGCTGCAGTCCACTCGAACTTTGCGTCTTTTCGCACGAGTTCGGTTAGAGGCTTCGCGATTTTAGAAAAATCTCGTATGAATTTGCGGTAGTAGCCGGCCAACCCGAGGAAAGACTGAACACCTTCCACGTTGACCGGCACCGGGAAATTTTTTACGGCTGCAACCTTTTCTGGGTCGGCTTGCACTCCGTCTTCGGAAATTATGTGGCCGAGATAATGCGTCTCTTTTCGGAGAAGTCGGCATTTCCTCGGCTGGAGGACCAATTGAGCTTCCCTGAGACGATGAAAAACTTCTTTCAATCGTCCATTGTGCTCCTGCAAAGTCTTACCGTGGATGACAATATCGTCCAGGTAGACGTAGCATTTTATTCCGTCCAGTCCCGCTAATACTGCGTTCATTAGCCTTTGAAATGTCGGAGGAGCATTTTTTAACCCAAAGGGCATTCGATTGTATTCGAAATGTCCTTGGGGGGTTGAGAAAGCCGTTTTTTCCCTGTCAGCCATCGCCATTGGTATTTGGTGAAAACCAGAGGCGAGGTCGAGAGTGGAAAAATATCGAGCTTTCCCCAATTGATCCAAAATTTCCGTGATATTGGGCAACGGATACGAGTCACCGATCGTGGCTTCATTTAATTTCCGAAAATCCACTACGACTCGCATGCGTCGCACACCGTTTGCGTCCGGTTTCTTTGCTACGACGAGCAGCAGAGCATTCCACTGGCTTTTACTCGGTCGTATTATTCCCTCGGACAACATTTCTTCCGTCTGCTTTTCAACCTCCTTTTTGTGGGCTTCCGGCAGACGGTAGGGGTGCACCTCCGTGGGTAACGTACCCTCCTTAAGGAGGATATGGTGTTCGACCATGTTAGTGCACGGCAATGTGTCCCCGGGGAGGTGAAATATGTCTTCGAATTCGGAAATAATTCCGTCGAGAGACAATACTTCTTCGGCGTTGAGGTGCGAGAGATCGAGTTCGCCTCGTAATCTCTCAAGGCGCTCGGCCCCGCGCCCCGCGCGCACCGCATTTACGCTCAAGGCCGCGGCCGCGTTATCTCTCAGCGGCTCGAGTACTACGGTTGGTCGTAGTAGCGAGCACGTGCGTTCGCTGATGTTTACCAAGCTGATCGCGCACGTGCTACCTCTCGGCGGGGTGACGCATGCTCCCATAAAAACATCTTTGTTGATTTCTATTTTTTCGACGAGACCGATTGTTTTACTTTTTGTCTTTCCACGAACGATTGTTCCGCTTCGTGGAGGCAAAGTAATTTTTTCGGTTCCGTCGATGAGGGGCATCTCGTGACCGTATATTTTTATTTTCTCGCCGCCGAGGATATCGGCTTTATGCTTTTTTATGAAGTCCATGCCGAGTAATCCATTCACTTCGAGCGGTACTTCGTCTTCCACCACGTAAAACCAATGTTTTACGGTGACGGCTGGAACGTCGATGAGCACTTCCGCTTTGCAGATCGGTCGAAACGTCATTCCCGATATGCCCTTAAGTGTCACGTCCGTGTCCTCGATGATTGTTTCCAACTGCAAACAGCCGCGTTTAATCACGCAACATTGAGCTCCGGTGTCCGCTTTCAGGGTTATTATCCCGTCGGTGGAGCTCGGTGATTCGATATCAAAATCACTGGCCACTGACGCAGAAGGAAGCGAAACATTTAGTATTCGCAGCGTGCACTCATCAGCCAGCGCCGGTGCACTTTGCAATTGTTCATTGCCAGCACGCGGTAATCTTGTATCGTTTTCGCCGACCAATGACGCATGTGGCGATCCATTGAGGAATCGCAACATGCGTCGGTTGCCCGGCGGCGGCGCCTGTTGGATTTCTCGATCGATTTCCATTTGATTCTCCATACGATTTTCCAGGCCGTCATCTAGGTTTGCTTTCGTCACGAATGACAAGTTCAACAATCGTAACGTACGTTGGTTTCCGGTCGACGTCGCGTTTTTGTTCGGTTTGTTCGAGACGGCCGACAGAGCGCTAATGGTTATGGCTCCCAAAATTTTTTTCGGAGGGCCATCCTGTTCCGATCTGTGCGACGAGCCGGTTTTTTTATTCAGCTTATTCGTCCGCTCGTTTCTCTCGGGACGTGGTGAGGGCTTGCGGGAGGATTGATTCTTCGAATCTCGTTCTTTTGCGAGTCTCGACCTGCAATCCTTCCACAAGTGTCCTTTCATATGACAATAACTGCACACGATTTCCACATTGTGGACCGTCCGATTGTGATCGGGAGCGGGGAGACTTGCCCGTCCCGATCGTCGCGGACAATTTCTGGAAACGTGTGAGGAGTTGCCACAGTGGAAACAGCCTCGACCGTCGTGACTCGGTCGCGAGCCACCGTCGTGACTCGGTCGCGAGGCACCGCTCCTCCGTTGGGGGACCGTCGAGGTTCCCCCGGAGCCCCTCTGTTGAATCATATTGCTTATTTCCAGGGCTCCATTCACGCACTCGTGCAGCGTTGCATAATTCCGAGCTCGCACGAGTAGCTGCACGTCTCCACGCAAACCGTTTTCGAAATTCGCCTGAGCACTGCTTCTAGTCGAATCTTCGATGGTTCGTGCTTCGCCCGGCGTGGAGACGCGTTCGCACAATTTTCCTATCAGTTCGACCGTAATTGTTTCGGCTCGAGCTGCATAGGAAGCTACGCTTTCTCCGTTATTTTGTCGGAGGGAACTAAATTCCATCTGTAAGGCCGCCAGAGATTTTCTCACCCCGTACAGGGCCTGTAGCTCGGCCTTGAGCACGCCGAGCGTTTGGATGTTTTTATGCTTTAGTTCTTGGGCCGGTCGACCAGTGATATTGCTAGATATAATTAATTCTAGCAATACTTCGTGGTCATCGTACGCGACCCGGCGGAACACGGTTTCGCACGAGCGTAGAAACTCGTCCAATCGGTCGGGACCACCTCCGGAAAATGATCGAACATGCTTGAGTGCTGTGTTCAGATCGATTGTCCGGCGTCTGGTATCTTCCCGAAGATCCTGGTTCGCTTGTTGTAATTCGAGCTGGTCCATTCGTTCTTGTAATTCGCGGTTTTGGGCTTGCAAAATCCGAATTAATTCGTACGGGTCGCTGTTTGCATCACGGAGCGTTTCGGCCATGTCTCGACGCACCGTCGTGTCGTGAGTGGTCGATTGCATGCGCGAACGATCGTCTCCGCGACGGTCGGGACCGGTACTGTCTAGCACGTGCCATCGTGGCGAGTTATCTCGTCTCTGAGTGACATTGCGATTTAAATCGCGTTGGCGCGGATCATCTATATCATCGTATCGACGTGAAGCGTCATTATCTACGTCACGCCAGCGTGATTCGTTATTCTCTAACCTGCGTCGCCGCGATTCATTGTACTCAAAATCCCGGCGACGTGCGTCGTCGTCGGGCGAATCGCGGTGGACGGTGTCTTGATCGTCCGAATCACGTTGAGGTATTTCGACGTCCTCTAGATCGTATCGTACCGTGGGGTTCGCGTTGCGATTATTTCTCGATATCTCCCGCGGGATTGCTCCGAGATTTCGCGGCTGACTGGGTCGAGCTAGAGCATAGCTTGTCCGACTATAATTTGCTCCGTTTCGGAGACTACGAATTTCTTCGTCGATCATGTCCTCGGTTACTGATCGACGCGAATTCCGACTTAATCGAGGGAGATCGAAATCGGATTCGATCGTTTCCGCGCGCGACGTTCCGCGCTCGGTTGTGCCACCGAGTTGTCGTAGGTTATTTGACAACGCGGCCCGTTGGCCGGGGAGCATCGCTCCGTCCGGTGACACTTGATTCAAAGCCTCGTTCGTACGGAAAGCGATGTCGCCGATGGCGGCATCGAGCATGGCCAGGGCGTTAACCTCCTCCCCCGGCAAGGGGGATTCAGTTGAGTGCGCCCTGCGCGAGCTTCGACGGGGGTCGTTCGACATCTTTCGTACAAAAAATTTTCCAAAATTCCACGATCGATCGGTCGATTTGAAATATTTATTGAAAAATTAAAAAAAAATTTTTTTTTTTTTTTATTTATCGCGGACGCGGGTTAATTATTGTTAAAAATTTTCCGCGACGGTCCGCGACCTCTCGTGTTCGATCTATTTAATTATCTTTGGTTGCGCAATATTTTGTTTACCCTCGGCGCGAACTACTCAATAATATAAATTTTTTCTCGACTCGATTTTTTGGCTTTGGTAGTAAGGTACAATATAACTGCCACTTACAGGTAGATGATCCTTGTTGGCATGATGTCCTTCCGAGCAGGTCCTTCCCTCAGTCCTCGTCCTTGTCCTTGACCCTCTGGAGTGGCTGATGGGCTGCTCCTCGCCTCCTCGCGATGTCCTTGTGGTCGTGGGAGGACCAGGCTGGATTTCGACGACTGCGTGTCGAATCGAGCTCTGGGTTTGCTTTCACACAGGCACTGTTTTTTCACTTAAAACGGCACTGTGTACCCAGGTTAATTTCGTGACGTCTGCGTGTCAGGAATTCTCGTAACTCTGGGGTTTTTTCGCGCGCGTGCTGACGTTGCTACTTGTGCAGCACCGCGTAGCCAGGCCAAAGTAATCGCGACGACTGCGTGTCGGGATTTTTTGTTACTTTTGGCTCTGGGTGTTTAAATTCGTTACCGCACTGAATTTATTTCGGCAGATCCCACCGCTGCCACCAATGTTATGTCCCCGAAATTAACACGCGTCTCAGAAAGGATGCGGGTTGGAGGGGATGTATGTTTTTGTAGGGATCGTTTACCGAATTAAGAGTTTAACTCAATAAATTAACAATGGGTTTTGAATTTATTTTACGATGGTGAGAATGAACTGTTCTTTTGATTGTACAAGCTCGTGATACCGCTTTACAGGTGTAGCGATGTCACGTTAATAATAAACTTTATCTTAGGGAATCGTATTCGCCCGTCGCGTGGTGCGAGTTATCTACTAGTCGGCGCGCGTCGGGTTATCTCCTCACGTCGTGTCGCGAGTCGTGATACATGTAAGAAATACAAGTCCAGCGGATCGCGTCGCGAGAGTCTTTTGGAGGAGATTTTTTCGATTTGGTGTTTCAGTTCAGACTGACAATCGATGCTTCGGATCGATCGTCGCGATCGTCGTTCAACGGTCGCGTGATTTTGTGTCAGCAATTTTGACGGTCACTCGCGGCGCGTGTGCACTTCGAAAATGCAATTTTGATGGTCACTCGCGGCCCGTGTGCACTCGAAATTGCGTGGTTAGATTGGTGCAATGACCTTCGGGTCATTGCGCGATTTAACGTCAGCTTTCTGTCGAAAGAAAGTGTCGAAATGATTTTGCGCGGAATTCCGAAGTGTTGAAATAAGTTCGCGCGGAATTCCGTTCGAAATAATGTTTCAAAATAATATTTCCCAATAATATTTCCCAATAATATTTCCCAAGTAAAGTATGATTAATTATGACGATAGGTTATAATTAATTCAGTTTAACAATTTTGAATTTTCGGGGCACAACAATCTGCTCCAGGTTTTTTGAATATTATTCCACCGAGTATCGTTCCTCCCAAAAAAATTGCCGATAACTCCAAAAATTCCTTATAATCGGCTCGTGGCTGCGATACCTGAAATAATAAAATGGAAGGATCATTTGAGTTCGAAAAGAAGATTTTACCGATACGTATGTATTAAGAACTTACCTCAAACTGTTTTCTGATGAAATCGAGGGTTTCATATTTGCGTTCGTATATTCTTTGGACGATAATTTCATCTTCGATTCCAGTCTGATACCGGTGAATGTCGAGAGAATCCCATTTTGACCGGAAATATTCAAAAACTGCTGGTTTCGGCCCGACAGTCTTATTCCAACAAGTCTTGAATACGCTACCAATAATGAGTTCCCGGGTATGGTGCCGGCACGCAAGATGTAACAGATCCCTGTTTAACTTTTTTTCAATTAGAGCACAGGCTCCGTTCCGTATCCCTGTCAAAAGAATCGGGCTCGTATGAATTTTTGATCGAAATAAAAACCGATGAAAAAGGTTTTTTTTTTGTATTCCGATAAACAAATCTATAATTAATGAAAAATAACCTGTGTTCGAAGGCGTCGTGTCGAAACACATAGATTTAACGCGATCACTGATGCTCCACGAGTGTAACGATTCTCCTACCGCCTCGGCATAATTTATGAGAGTAGACGACACCAATTTTGGAACTCCAACAAGCTGTGTTGCGTCCTAGCTTACGCAATTATTCTGAAATTCTCTTCATTATTATTATTCACATTCACATCACAAAAATATTCATTCACGTGGTGAAATTATTAATTAATATAATTCACGTCCCCGCCCGACTCATCAGGTACGAGCTCACTTCTCTTACCTGATGAGTGACCGCGAGGGGTTTATACGTCTACCTGCGTACTCGCGTCGGGTGCCTCTCAGACCCGTTCGAGACTCGCGGCATTCGCAAAAAACTTCAACTATGGTAAAAAAGGAAAGGTGTAGTCATACCGGTCAAATCTGGATTTCGACAGGGTTGTCCAATAATTACAAGATCCCTTCCGCGATTGGTGACTAGAAAGAACGCCCACCTTTTTACAATCATTTTTGGACCAACGACAATCGTCCTTATATTTGCAAGGAGCAGCTAAGTGCCCTCCCATGTCAAGGAGGCTCTTGTCACCAGTCTACGAAGTCAGTCTTCGACTAAACTTTCAACGGTTAAGATCAAGAGCACGGACTCATCTAGTCTCGTTCGCTCCACAATATTTTGCACTTCAAAAATCTTTAACTTCATCGCGAATTTGTTTTGTATCCTAAGTTATTGTTATCAATAAAATATATATATATTCAATATTTCGTATAAAATAAATCCGGTGTTGTTTTCTTTATTAAACTAGCCGCATAATATTAAGTTGGCGTGCGGTGCGCCCAAAGAATCACGTCTCCTTCAGAGAGTCACGGGACTTACGACCCCGGAGGTTCGATCGACGAATCGCGGGATTCTAGTGGCCAACATTTTTTGGTCCTTCGAGCCGGATACCATCCCTTTGTTAGTCCGTGAAGTGCAAATAAAGTGTAATCGAACTCATAGACTCCGGTAGTTCGCCGTCAAGAACTATTTTTATTGTTTGCTTTAAGTGGATCCATCACAGTGAACATATTGTGTGTGTTTGTGGTTTAAACATTTAACGGGATTAAATGCACCACGGCAACACCGACAACCATACATCAGAGGACGTCAACGTCACTCTCGATACATCGCATACGCTGGAAAACGAGGGACATCGCAGAAGCAGCATCTGGTTCCAGCTCCATATCGAGATCACCTCCGCATTCAACTCTGATCATCGCCGGTAAGCTCGTTTATTGACTAGCCAATTTTCCTCACTCCTTTTCATTCATATAATTTCGAAATGACGGACGAAACGCAAAACGTGTCAATCGCAACCGCGACACCTACCGCACGAGTCGTTGACATTAAGCGCTGCCTTAGAAAGCGGCAAACGATCAAAGCACAGATAACGATGTTCCACACATTTCTCGATTGAATGAAAGATGATCCAGATTGTGATCACATACAGGCGCGTCTCGATAATTTAAATAAATCGTACGATGACTATACCGCGGTTCAAACTTTATTGGAAGACGAGCAGCCGGACAATGACGATCATGTTAGTGCCAGGTTGCTAATCGAAGAAAGATATTGTCCCGGAATGGGTCGTGCACGCGCTCTTATACGGAAAACAGCCGGAACTACCGAGATCGTTTCGAATAGACTTAGCAGCCGCGAAACACCGTCAGTAAATCTCGCGAACGCTTCTCACCACAAACGATTGCCCGAACTAAATCCACCGAATTTCGACGGGCAGTTGGAAAACTGGGCGACTTTCAAGGCTCGCTTTGTATCGATGATAAGCCAGAATTCATATCTCACAAACGCGGAGAAGCTTCAATATCTCCAATCGTCGCTCACGGGTCCAGCATCACGGACCATCGAGGCATTAGAATTGACTGATGCAAGTTACGAAGATGCTTGGGAGCTCCTCGAAGAGAAATACGACGATACTCGAAAGGCCATATATCGACACCAGAGCATTCTCCTGAATCTCGAACCTCTAAAGAGAAATACCGCGAAGGCCATCGAAGAATTAATCGATAAGTTTCAGCAACATCTTAGGTCGATGAAGAATCTCGGAGTGAAGATTGAGGCAGGAAGTTTTATTCTTACGATTCTAATGTCGAAAATCAGTTGCGAACTTATACATCAGTGGGAACTAACGCTTCTCGATAAAAGGAATCCCCCGTACACTTCCTTGCTTAACTTCTTAAAATCGCGGGCTAAGTGCACGGACGTCGAAGCAATGGGCTCTTCGCGACGTCCGATCATAAAGGGACGTCTAAACAATAAGCAGGATAATACGGGAAGGGGATTTAACGAGACACGAACATTTGTAACGGAAGCCAAGGTTCGTAGCTGTCCCGTGTGCAAGGGAGAGCATTTTATCCAGCAATGCTCAAATTTCCGCGAATCGACTATCGAGGAGAGGATAAAGGCGGCGCGAGTCGCGCAATTATGCCTTAACTGCTTGCGAAGCGGCCATAAAACAATGGCATGCTCAGCAAAGGGTCGATGTCAAACCTGCAGGATGCAGCATCACACGTTGCTCCACTTAAAACGGGATGACAGCAACGTGCAAGCGGTCGCCTGACTAGAGGATGCAAATCCGGGAAACAAAGGAATCACCAGCTTTGTTATCGATGCATCCCTCAATAAACTCATGGTGACCGCGGTTGTCAATGCTGTTGACCGACATAATCGACCGGTCGCGTGTTGTATTCTTATCGACACGTGCTCAACCGCAAACTTTATTACTGAGGACTTCGCTGCAATCTTGCATCTGCCAAGAAAGCGGTGCAACATGTCCATCGGCGCCCTTAATGGGCTGGCTACTCGATCAAATTATCGAGTAACCACATCTATCAGATCACGGTATAACGGATACAGCAGAAATCTAGAATTCCTCACCGTTCCCCGCATAACTTCAGAAGTTCCGGACACGCAGATAAATCGTGCCGAGATATCTATTCCCGCGAATATCTTTCTCGCAGATCCGGAATTTCATAAGCCAGCTCCCGTACAAATGCTCATTAGCGCCGGGACGGCATTGTCACTGCTATCAGTGGGTCAGATTAACCTGTCGTCGCCAGGAGGGCCAGATTTATATCTGCAGAAAACTCAACTCGGCTGGGTTATCGGCGGTAGCGTTGCATCAAGCAACCAAACGCCAAAGGCTGACGTGTGTCATCTCACGGAAATACCGCTGGACCTTTCCACGTTCTGGGAGATTGAAGAAGGAGCTTCGGTCAAGCATCTCTCAAAGGAGGAACAGGCCTGTGAAGATCACTTCTCGAAGCACGTCACACGCACAACGGAAGGGCGATACGTCGTCGCCTTGCCTTTCAAAGAAAACAAAACGAAGCTTGGTACGTCTCGAAGCATCGCCCTAAAACGCCTCTACAGCTTAGAGCGAACATTTAGGAGCGATCCGATTCTGCACAAACAATACTCGGCGGTGATCACCGAATATTTGAAGCTCGGATACTTAACCAAGGTCAGTGCTCCGAAAGAGGAAGGATTTTATTTGCCACATCATGCTGTTGTCAAGACTACCAGTCTCACGACGAAGACGAGAGTAGTTTTCGATGGCTCGGCATCCTCCAGCACGGGGGTATCGCTCAATCAGACACTGATGGTTGGACCAACGATACAAGATAACATCTTTTCTATTATCTTGCGTTTTCGTACGCACAATTACGTGTTGACCGGAGATATCGAGAAGATGTACCTTCAAGTAGGTGTCCGCCCAGAAGATCGCAAATATCAGCGGATTCTCTGGCGCGACGAAAACACCGATGTTCACACATATGAGCTGAACACGGTTACATTTGGACTGTCAGCATCGCCATTTCTGGCCATTCGCAGCCTCCACCAACTCGCAATGGACGAGTCATTTCGCTACCCATTGGCAGCACCAATATTGCAACGCGACTTGTACGTCGACGACTTGCTCACCGGAGCGTCGACTCTGCCGCAAGCCACCAAGCTACGAGACGAAATGTTCGCTCTTCTACGTAGCGGTGGATTTAACCTTCGTCAGTGCGCATCAAATGCACCTGACTTACTGGAGGGATTGGCCGATCAATCGATAAATCTCCAACTACAATCCAACGACGATCGCACCTTGAAGACCTTGGGAATCTACTGGAATTCTCAGGATGACTCGATTATTTACACTGTGAAGAAAATTGAGGATTCAAACAAAATTACGAAACGAATAATTCTTTCGGAAATCGCAAAAATTTTCGATCCTCTGGGTCTACTTCAACCTGCTATCGTCAATGCCAAGCTCATCATGCAAGAGCTTTGGAAACTGGAACTCGACTGGGATGAATCAGTACCCATCAGCATCCACACACAATGGACCACTTTTGCGTCCCAGCTACCTCGACTACACAATCTATCGTTTCCACGAAAAATGATATTATCTGATGCGACCGAGATACAACTCCATGGATTCTGCGACGCCAGCGAAAAGGCGTACGGAGCTTGCATCTATTTGCGGTCCACAGACGCATCTGGCCATGTCAATACACAACTGTACTGTGCTAAATCACGTGTGGCACCCATCAGGACAATCCAATCGATACCACGCCTAGAATTATGTGGTGCTCTACTTTTAATGCAATTATACAAGTCCGTACAGACCGCCATCGATGTGAAAATTGAACGTACCATCTTTTGGTGCGATTCCACCGTAGTTCTGCACTGGATCAACACGTCACCGCACACGTTGAAAACTTTTGTCGCAAATCGGGTCGCCGAAATACGAGCGAATACCGAACCGGAGCACTGGAAGCACGTGAGAACGCACGACAATCCAGCAGACCAATTATCGCGAGGGCAAGCACCGAGTGAGCTTCTTTGCAACCCTCTGTGGAAAACCGGTCCATCATGGCTCCGTCAAGGGGAAGAAACGTGGCCACAACTTAAAATTCAGCGACCGCAAGAAGATAACGAGATGCGCAAAATTTCTTGTCTCATCACCGCGGTACAAAATAACGACATCATCGAACGATATTCGTCCATTTGGAAGCTGCGTCGAATTATCTCATACTGCCTGAGATTCAAAAGGGGTAACTCCTTCAAGGGTCTCCCGGGAGTCATCGAGATGAGACACGCCAATACTCACATTATTAAGATGGTCCAATCATCGGCCTTCTACCAAGATATCCACGATCTCAAGCAAGGAAGACCGTTGCACGCAAAGAGCAAACTACTCTCGGTAAACCCATTCCTCGACGAAACAGGAATTTTGCGTGTAGGTGGAAGGCTACAATTAGCCAATATTCCACACGATCAAAGACATCCTATATTATTGCCAAAATCAAATTGCTTAACTGATCTTCTCGTAGAAGACGAACATCAGAGTAATGGTCATGCAGGTATACTGACGACACTGTACGGTCTCAGGCGTCGCTATTGGCTCATCGACGGACGCAACCAGGTACGAAAAATTATTCTCCGATGCGTCAAGTGCACGAGAGTAAAACCACCGACTCCAGCTTACTTGATGGGTCAGCTACCAAAGGATCGAGTCACGGCCGCTAGACCATTCAGCAACGTGGGAGTAGATTACTGTGGTCCGTTCTACATTAAAGAACGACGCTTTCGCAATCGGACAAGGGTCAAGGTGTACGTGGCAGTCTTTGTCTGCTTAGTCGTCAAGGCCGTACATTTGGAAGTCGTGAGTGACATGACGACCGAAGCCTTCATCGCAGCCCTGCGAAGATTCATAGCAAGACGCGGTCGACCGCGGACCATCAGTAGCGATAACGGTTCAAATTTCATCGGAGCACGAAACGAAATTAAAGAAATTCAAACATTATTAAACTCGAACGAGCACAACGACAAGGTGCACAATTTTCTTACAAAGCGCGAAATAATTTGGAAATTTATCCCACCATTATCGCCGCATTTCGGCGGTATTTGGGAAGCTGCAGTAAAATCGTTTAAACACCACATGCGACGAGTTATCGGGAACGAATTACTATGCTTTGAGGACATGAACACGTTCGTCATTGAAATTGAAAGCATCCTCAACTCACGCCCCATATCTCCCATGTCGTCCGATCCCAATGACCCTATAGCTCTCACTCCTGGTCATTTCCTAATTGGCAAATCTTTAACGAGTGCACCTGAGCATGATTTTACAGAGACTCCATCGAATCGATTGTCCACCTGGCAACACATCCAGAAGTTAAAACAGGACTTTTGGGCCAGGTGGCATAAGGAATATATTAACGAGCTCAATATTCGTCACAAATGGGCTAAAGGAGACCACCCCATTGATGTCGGGTCCATTGTGGTCATCAAAGACGACAATTTACCACCTTTACGCTGGCTCCTGGGCAGAGTCGTGGAGACACATCCCGGAGCCGACGGCATCATCCGAACTGTTCGGGTCAAAACGGCAACAGGACATCTCGACAGGAATGTGAAGAAACTGGCTCCACTACCAATCGAGGTCACCAATGACGTTGTGCCTTCTCTCAGTGACCATATTACAAACAATGAATAGAGACATTAACATAGTGTTAATTAATTTTGTCATTCATTAATTTCTTAGTTGATCCGTAACCTCTCAACGGGGGGTGTATGTTGCGTCCTAGCTTACGCAATTATTCTGAAATTCTCTTCATTATTATTATTCACATTCACATCACAAAAATATTCATTCACGTGGTGAAATTATTAATTAATATAATTCACGTCCCCGCCCGACTCATCAGGTACGAGCTCACTTCTCTTACCTGATGAGTGACCGCGAGGGGTTTACACGTCTACCTGCGTACTCGCGTCGGGTGCCTCTCATCGGGCAACGACGTCCGCAGCAAAACGACTCACAGGCACATTTAACATTTTTTGGTTTTTCCGGTAAGCCACGCGAAGTAGTTGTTTGACACGATCGTGCATGCTATTTTTTACATAAAGCAGTACTCCATCGTTCAATAACTTTTTTCATGACAAATGACCTTTTCGAACGCTTGGGCTTCTTGACCGGGCGACTTAAAGAAACACCAGATTGTAAATGTCGTAGGACCGTCAGGCCGACCCGCATGCCGATAAGCCGAACCAGACCCGTTCGAGACTCGCGGCATTCGCAAAAAACTTCAACTATGGTAAAAAAGGAAAGGTGTAGTCATACCGGTCAAATCTGGATTTCGACAGGGTTGTCCAATAATTACAAGATCCCTTCCGCGATTGGTGACTAGAAAGAACGCCCACCTTTTTACAATCATTTTTGGACCAACGACAATCGTCCTTATATTTGCAAGGAGCAGCTAAGTGCCCTCCCATGTCAAGGAGGCTCTTGTCACCAGTCTACGAAGTCAGTCTTCGACTAAACTTTCAACGGTTAAGATCAAGAGCACGGACTCATCTAGTCTCGTTCGCTCCACAATATTTTGCACTTCAAAAATCTTTAACTTCATCGCGAATTTGTTTTGTATCCTAAGTTATTGTTATCAATAAAATATATATATATTCAATATTTCGTATAAAATAAATCCGGTGTTGTTTTCTTTATTAAACTAGCCGCATAATATTAAGTTGGCGTGCGGTGCGCCCAAAGAATCACGTCTCCTTCAGAGAGTCACGGGACTTACGACCCCGGAGGTTCGATCGTCGAATCGCGGGATTCTAGTGGCCAACAAGCTGTTCCGTGCCTAGACCGGTTAAAAAAATTGCTACGTGGTCAATTTTTTCAAGCTGTGCGACTTCGCCAATCATTTTGCCATCCCAATGGACGGTCAAACAGTGTGCGACTTGAAATTCTTTCTTCAATTCCGCTGTAAATTCTTCTCGCCGTTTCATCCGATTCATGTGTATTGCAGAAGCACTGATATTAACGGTGCTAGGGTCTATACCAACAGCTCGGAAAGCAGCTGCTAAAATGAAAGATGCAGCTCGACTTGTTTGCGTTCTGTCAAGGGCACCAGCGAGTTCGTGCGTGATGACATTGATTTTCGGAGGATAGACTCTCGAATGCAGTTCATCCGAGAAGTTTGGCGTTTGATGTCTAAGTTCCTTTGCAGAATACTGAGATACTCCACTTGATTGTGAATTTCGAATGCATCCTTTTGAAAAAAACATGATACATCGCATTGTAGGAAGATTATGAAATAATGAAAAAGGAGAATGAACATCACAGTCGATCGATTACCTGTAACTGGTCCAAAATGACCCGAATTGACACAGGCGAAACTGCTGTTCAAACCTCGACTTGGACCTATTAGAATATGTTCAAGAAATATTTTGCAATCCAATCTAAAAGATCCAATGTCATAATAAACTTTGAGTTCAAAGTTTCACTCCTATAGTTCTAATAGTACCTGCTCGGTCATCAATGTCTCCAATTAGCATGTTTCCAACTCCATCATTCAATGTTCTCGCGGAAAGGTTTGAAAATGATGACGTTCTTTTTTTCAAAATTTTAAACACTTGTACTGACATAGGACTACTATTTTTTAAGAATAATTGCATGCTTTACTATATTTTTTGTGTTGAAATTAAGTTGACGAAACCTAATATTTGAGTTCATTTATTACAAATAAGCCGATAAAGTCAGTAAAGCAAGAAAATCAATGTATTCTTACCAGATCCGCCATCGTTTAATGCAACGTCCATTGGCGTAGGTTCGGCGGCTTCTGCAAATCGAATAATTCCACGACGCTCCTTTCGCCGTTGGGATTCCAGAAAAACGTAATCGTCATTCGATAATAAGTCGTTTACATTGGGAGCAGCAATATTGAAGATTTCATCCAGTTTTAGTTTAAACACTGTTTCTTTAATCTCTTGCGCTGATGATTTCTTTCGATTCTTATTCTTCTTCAAGACCAAGTAACTCTTATACAATTTTTTTACTTTTGCAACGGCAGATCGAATTGAATTCACTGGAATTTTTGCACTGTCCCAAAATTCGATCACTTCTTCGACAACGTCTTTTGAAGCCTTCCGATCGATAATTTCGAAGCATTATGTTTATAATGAAAAACTTGCAAAATTTGTCGGTTAGTTGGGAGTTTACGACCAATCAGTTTTTCGTATTCACCACCCAACAAATAAATTTCACCACTAATATTTTTTTTTTCGACATGTTTCCGCCATTCACCACTGACAATGCTTTGTCAATTTCTTCTCCTTGCTGTATTGTACGAATCCGAAAGTCGACAGGAAGTAAGGTTTTCGAAAAAAGATCGATCATTTAGCAAGCATCAGCGCCATCCGTTGTCTCATGAGATGGCCGGCACTTGACATTAAACCGCCAGGATCGCTGCGTACGCTATGCCTAATTTCCGCGGGCTATTTGAAATAATTCACGGGCAACGAATTTAGGACATCCGTGCTAGTGTAAAGTGATACTCAAACTTTTTTACCACTAGCCATTTGACAGACACAAGCACGTATGCCCCGAATGTCGTTGCTCGTGAATTATTTTCCATGGATATTATTCCCTATGAATAAAACTAAAAAAAAAACTTCCAATACTTTCTTTGGAATTTGGTACATTCGAATTGAAGCTTAGCTTGAATTTGATTAACTACGAAACATGCGAAAAAGAACCATTACCTCCGAATGACGCGATTTTTTTTTTAAATAAAGAAAGAATAATTTTTTCCAGTATTAGTTTGTTATATACTGTCGTTTATACTCCAAGTGATCGTGGAAATTTGCATTATTCTTCGGATTTGAGAATAATATAGATCCGATCGATGTTCGACCCTTAGGAAGCAAAATTCGATAAAACACTTGTATTATTCGAATATTTGGATTCTGTCATTTTTCTGCCGAGTAACGACGCGATTATCGCCGGAAGTTCTGAACGGATTCCGGATGTCGACGAGCCATTTTAAGCAATTTTGCATAAGCTTCAAAATAGAACCAACACGATCGACGTAGGTATAAAACTCGCGGAGGTATCCTCAGTTGAATGAAAATGTCATGCTCTCCCCATGTTAATAAAATGGAAAAATGAAATATGCGATGAGCGACCTTAAGAAAAAATATTATTGAGCTGCTAATTTTTTCCTGGGTATTTGAGGGTACTATCTATGGATTTAATGGTGCTCCGAAAAAAAACTAGTAGTGCCCATGGTTACTAATGACCATGGTTAGTAGTGCCCATGGTTAGTAGTGCCGATGGCTAGTAATGCCCATAGCTATTCATGTTTATTTTGTGTGTGACCCTTCACGGGCCGCACAAGTAACCTCCCGATTCGCGAGTTTGAATATATTCGAGTTCCTTCAAATTTGGGGGGATGAGCATTTTTTGAAGTCCCATAACTTTTTTTCGTTCCGACTAAGAATGAAAATTCGTTCACTACAAACTTTTGCACACCTAAACCTTTAAGAATGACGAAAGAAAAATCTATTTTTCCCAAGTGGAGTGCCAGCATTTTTGTCCCCAATTCCATGCCTCATTTACGCGAACGAAAAAAAAAAAAAAAAACCAACAACAACAACAACAACACCATATTTATATTATTGTCACCCAGTGGCCACTTGCAATTTGCTACCCTCCAGTGTAAATTCCGTTCGTAAAATATTGTTATGTCCCCGAAATTAACACGCGTCTCAGAAAGGATGCGGGTTGGAGGGGATGTATGTTTTGTAGGGATCGTTTACCGAATGAAGAGTTCAACTCAATAAATTAACAATCGGTTTTGAATTTATTTTACGATGGAGAGAATGAACTGATCTTTGATAGTACAGGCTCGCGATATCGCTTTACATGTGTAGCGATGTCGCGTTGATAACAAACTTAATCTTATGGGTATCGTATTCGCCCGTCGCGTGGTATGAGTTATCTACTAGTCGGCGCGCGTCGGGTTATCAACTCACGTCGTGTCGCGAGCCGTGATACATGTAAGAAATACAAGTCCAGCGGGTCGTGACGCGAGAGTCTTTCGAAGGAGATCTTTTCGATTCGATGTTTCAGTTCAGACTGACAATCGATGCTTCGGATCGATCGTCGCGATCGTCGTTCAACGATCGCGTGATTCTATGTCAGCAATTTTGACGGTCACTCGCGGCGCGTGTGCACTTCGAAAATGCAATTTTGATGGTCACTCGCGGCCCGTGTGCACTCGAAATTGCGTGGTTAGATCGGTGCAATGACCTTCGGGTCATTGCGCGATTTAACGTCAGCTTTCTGTCGAAAGAAAGTGTCGAAATGATTTTGCGCGGAATTCCGAAGTGTTGAAATAAGTTCGCGAGGAATTCCGTTCGAAATAATATTTCAAAATAATATTTCCCAATAATATTTCCCAACAATATTTCCCAATAATATTTCCCAAGTAAAGTATGATTAATTATGACGATAGGTTATAATTAATTCAGTTTAACAATTTTGAATTTTTCGGGGCACAACATCCCTCCCCCCTGAAAAGTAAAAATTTACACAGTGAATTTTTACTACATGATTACATTGAAATTATTTCAAAATTGTAGGCCTTGTTTTCTTTGGCCGGACGCATCGGAAGTACTGGCCCGGTTGACGCGCGGTTTCGAGTTCTTTCTCGTCATCTACATACGCGCTTCGGCCTTCGCTCGGGGCGATGGCCTCCAGATTGATAGCAACCGTAGCGGAAGGCGACGGCTGCGCGTTCGTTGACGCGAGACGCTTACGTTTTATTTTATACGCAACGTAACTGACCAGTACTGCCGTTGCGGTAAATATGATCACGTACGTCCCGATCGCAAGGGAGTATCGTACGTGGTGATCGAACTTTTCGTCGATTTTTCTTTTAATATCTCGGATTTTTCCTCCGAGATTTCGTAGTTCGGAAGGGTTGCGGAATACATTTTTCAAGGCGATTGGGTGTTCACTTTCACTAGCTGCAGGCACGGTCCTTTCGATGTCTGTCAGGGAGAGATTTCCAGGCGGTAGGTAGTCCTCGTTGACCGCCTGCGTGATTCGTCTTCCTGTCCGGACGCTGAAACCTTGGGTAGTTACTATGCATACCCCTACCAAAGCCAATACCCCTATACCCGATAGTGATTCGTGGTGATTGATTTCGTTGTCGCATTTAATGTCAATTGGTTCGATTTCGGGTGCTATATATAACCATTTACCGGGCTTTTCCATAGTTATTATCACTGTTTGCGTTAAGCTAATCGCCCGTTTTTCGCATTTTAACCCGCTATTGGTGTCGAGTTTCGCGTACGTACGCACTTCGCACGGTGCGTCGTCGGTTAACGGCAATGTCGGTTGTGAGCTGGGACAAACGTACAATGCATCTGTAATTTTACATTTCGCGATATCTGTCTTTGTCATGTGTATATACTTTCTGTTTGCTTTGTCCACGACTACGAAATCTTCGGTTGTGTCGATGTACACGAACGTATTCTCGGTTGACCGAAATGGGAGGGGATAGGTTTTACTAATGTTGTATCGGCGTTAGTTGAGGAGTGGGATGTCGATAACCACTACTACCGTGCCGTTACGGTAGTAAGCCATGATGTCCGCATGGTACAAAAGATCGCTCATTTTTCCTCTTTCCAGTTTTGTGGGAAACGAGCAACCTACCGGTAGGTGGGGGAGCGCGTCGGTAAGATACCGTACGAGCTTCCTCGGTGGTAAAATCGCGACGTCGATTTTACCTTGCTCGATTCCTGTAATTAATCGGTTGAGCTCTTTGACGTCATCGAGCAGGGATTCCACGAGCACGCTCAAGGTCATAAGATTTTCGTCGAGCCGCTGTCGTCTCGTAGCCCGACTCCATTCGTTGGAGATCCTCTTACTCATGAGAGAAACGAGATCTCTTAATTTGAATTCGTTTTGCTCGATGGTTCGTGCGGTGGAATTAAATATATCCATCGCACTTTCCACTACCTGTAATTGTTCATTAACAGCGACCTTGAGGGCTTGTTGATCGGCTCTGACCGCGATTATCTGGTTATTTATTACTGCAGCATCATTGGCATCCATGTTGCCAGTAATGACCTTGACCACGGTCCCAAGTCCATTGATCAACCCCCTACGGTTTCGGACGGGGTGAGGTCCCAATAAATCACGGTATGTTTCGATGCCGTCCGTGATTTTTTGCATTATCGGTGTTAACGCGTCTTTTACCGTGGTGCAGAATTCGTCGGTTTTTATTTCGTCTCGGCACGAGCGAAGCAAGGTGTCCACATATTGCTGCATCGACTCGGCGCGGTGTGCGAGGGGAGCTACATTCAGGGAGACAGCTAATCTCCACGTGGTTTCGGTTACGGTGAGGCTTCCGATTAGCCTGCAACGGAAAAAACCAAGTTACCGTGGGACTGCTGACCAAGGGTTTTTGGGTGAGTTCTCCCACTTTTGAGAAATTCTTGCGCTTTGCGACGGTGGATCGAGAGCTCGCAGCTCATTAAACAGACGACTTTCGAGTAGTTTACATCGTGTCGAAAAATCATCCGAAACACAAAAAAAAAAAAAATGCATTTCCGAGTAGCGAAATCGCGTTGCGTCGTTTTCCCGGCGTCGATGGACATCCTGTGGATGTACGAGGTGAGTAAGCGGCTGCTTAACCCATGCTGATAGTGATTTAATATTATTTTTTAATTTGTTTTGTTTTGTTTGTCTGTTTCAGCCCTTCGACCTAAGGTCTCCCTCCTCGCTGACCCCGGAGGAATGGGAGTACATCTTTGATTGGGAGGACCACCTTCCCTCCTGGCCCGTCGGCGCACTTCGGTGGGAGGTGCGTCGGCGGCGCAGCGTCCGGGCGCGTCGTCGCGAGGTGCGTGAGGCTGCCGACGCCTTTTGGGACGGCGACCTCGACATCGTTTGCCTTTTCGAGGAGAATAAATTATTAGAAAAAAAAAAAAAAAATTTGTAAAAATTTCGATTTTTTTAAAAATTTTTTTTCGATTTCTTGTAAAAATTTTCTTTGGTTTTTTAAGCGATCTGGCCCCAATGGGGTCAGGTCGAATAAACGCAAATTTCTTTTATATTTGAGTTAAAAAAAAAAAAATTTTTCCTTTCTCCTCTTTCCCCCCCCCCCCTTTTTTTTTGTTTTATATTTTTCAGCAAATTTTTATGTTTTTCAGTAAATTTTTATTTTTTTCAGGTTTTCTATGTATTTCAGCAGTTTTTCATGTTTTTCAGGTTTTTTTTTTGTATCCTTCTTCTTCTTCTTCTTCTTCTTCTTGTTCTTCTCCTTCTTCCTCTTCTTTCTTCTTCGCTCGCGGCAGGTGGCCTGGGGCCGACGCGCGAGCGACATTTTTTAATCTTTATCACGCGGCTCGTGTTCGACTTGGCGTCGGTGCACGAGAGCGTTTTTTTTTTGTTTTTTTTTCTTTTGCTCGACGCTCGACTAGAGTGTCGGTGCGCGAGGTGATGCCTGTGTGTGGGTGTGTAAGTCACGCACACATATATATATACACACACATACACACATATATATATACGTATATATGTACAAAACACATATATATATATATATAAAAAGAATTTTTTTTTTCTTTTCTTCTACCGCAGTATATATATATGTACTCCTACGCGAGTACATGCATCCTTATACAGGTGCATATACCCGCGCATGTGTGTGTGTGTGTTTTTTTTTTCCTAGTGATCCACGACCGGTTTGAGTCGGTTCGCGTGGACCACGAGGTCTTTTCGCCCCCGTTTTATCACGTAGGTGACCGGGGTTCGTTTTTCTATTATTTCATATGGGCCTACCCATTTAGGGGTGAGTTTGGCAGACCGGCCGCGGCGCACGGTTTCGTCGTGTAGCAACACGGAGTCGCCGACGCGGTACTCGGTCTCTCTCGCTCCTTCATCATACGTGTGCTTCGCTGTCTCTTTCGCACTTATCAAGTTGTTGCGGGCGATGCTCCACGACGCTCTCAGTCGCTCTCGCAGCTCGTCGGCGTAATCGTCGAACGAGTAGCTGGTTCGCGGCTCTTGTTTGACCGCAGTCGGTAGTGCCGCTGCCTGTCCGAACACGAGTTCGTGAGGCGACAGATTAGTTGCCGTGTGCGGAGTCGTGTTGTACGTGAACATTGCGTATGGGAGCCACTCGTCCCAATCGCATTGTTCATCGTCTATGAAATGTCGCAAATATTTGGCGAGAGTGCGGTGCGATCGTTCTAGCGCGCCGTTACTCTCGGCATGATATGCTGTGGTTTGTATTTTCTTTATCTTCAGCAATTTGCACATTTCTTTGAACGTTTTGCTCAAAAAAATTCGTTCCTTGGTCGGACAGGATGATTTCCGGCATTCCGAAACGGCATATCACTTCCGTGACAAGCGCTATAGCGACTGTATTGGCTTCTTGATTTTCTATTGCCATAGCAGCGCTATATTTTGTCAGAGCGTCTTGAAAGGTGAGTATATATTTGTTTCCCCTTGGGGATTCGGGTAGCGAACCGACTATGTCTACGGCCGCTTTCTCGAATGCCCGGGAGGGGGTGTCAGTAATGACCATTGGAGCACGCTCTTTCTTATGGAGTTTGTTCTTTTGGCAGTTCAGGCATCTCGTTACGTGCTCACGCACGTCACCACGGATGCCGGGCCAATCATATTTGGTTCGGATCCGAGATAACGTTCGCTTGAGGCCCTGATGGCCGCCGAGGGGCGTGTCGTGATATTCATGCAATATCTGGGCCCGCTCCTCGGGGCGTGGACACGTTATCTCCGGACGGAGGCCATTTTTCTTTTCAGCATGGCCGTCTTCGTCGTCTCCGGATAGCGAGCTATGCTCGTTATCGCTATTGCTGTCGCTCTCGCTCACCGCCTCCTCTCCGTCGCTCGCACTCGGTCGAGCGGGAGGGAGGGCGCGAGGGCCCCGTGTGGCGAGATCGCCTGCCCCGCTTGCTTCTCTCTCGCACGGCGGGACAGTTGCGCTCTCGCTCTTATCGCCTCTCCTCTTTGTGCCGTGGTTCGTAACACGCGCACGGTTGCTACGAGGAGGTTCTTTCTCTGTTTCGCGCGTGGGGGAGATGTCGTTGCCCTCTCTCTTGCTTTTTACTACGCGATCGCACGTGGAGGCCGTAGTATTTTCAGCTGGACGCTGGCATGCCTCTCCGTCCTTTTCTTTTGACGTTTCGCGGCGTTTCTCACTCGTCTTGGCGGTATTCTTTCCGCGGCCATTCGTGTCGTTCTCGGCGCGACGGAGACGCGCGCTGTTTTGTTGTCGCTCTTTCTCTCTCGCTCTCGTAACGGCGCATATGCGACTGAGCGCGTCAGCGTTCGTGTTTCTTTTCCCCGCTTCGTATTCGATGTCGAACTCATGCTCGGATAATTTTATTTTCGACCGCATGAGTCGAGATCCGGGGTCTTTAACACCGAACAACCACGTGAGAGGTTGATGATCTGTTACGACGGTAAACCTGGTGCCATAAACATATGGTCGGAATCGCGTTATTGCCCATACAATCGCGAGCAATTCTTTCTCGGTTGTGGTGTAATTCTGTTCCGCCTTGTTTAAGGTACGACTGGCGTAACAGATAGGCAAATCTTCACCGATTTTTCCTTGCGACAAGATAGCGCCGATGGCTTTATCGATCGCATCCGTGGTCACAACGAACAGTTTACCGAAATCCGGATATTGTAATATCGGTGCCGTCGTCATGACCGTTTTCAGCAGCTCGAAAGCCGCGTCTCGGGCTGCAGTCCATTCGAACTTTGCGTCTTTTCGCACGAGTTCGGTTAGAGGCTTCGCGATTTTAGAAAAATCTCGTATGAATTTGCGGTAGTAGCCGGCCAACCCGAGGAAAGACTGAACACCTTCCACGTTGACCGGCACCGGGAAATTTTTTACGGCTGCAACCTTTTCTGGGTCGGCTTGCACTCCGTCTTCGGAAATTATGTTGCCGAGATAATGCGTCTCTTTTCGGAGAAGTCGGCATTTGCTCGGCTGGAGGACCAATTGAGCTTCCCTGAGACAATGAAAAACTTCTTTCAATCGTCCATTGTGCTCCTGCAAAGTCTTACCGTGGATGACAATATCGTCCAGGTAGACGTAGCATTTTATTCCGTCCAGTCCCGCTAATACGGCGTTCATTAGCCTTTGGAATGTCGGAGGAGCATTTTTGAACCCAAAAGGCATTCGATTGTATTCGAAGTGTCCTTGGGGGGTTGAGAAAGCCGTTTTTTCTCCGTCAGCCGTCGCCATTGGTATTTGGTGAAAACCAGAGGCGAGGTCGAGAGTAGAAAAATATCGAGCTTTCCCCAACTGATCCAAAATTTCCGTGATATTGGGCAACGGATACGAGTCACCGATCGTGGCTTCATTTAATTTCCGAAAATCCACTACGACTCGCCTGCGTCGCACACCGTTTGCGTCCGGTTTCTTTGCTACGACGAGCAGCGGAGCATTCCACTGGCTTTTACTCGGTCGTATTATTCCCTCGGACAACATTTCTTCCGTCTGCTTTTCAACCTCCTTTTTGTGGGCTTCCGGCAGACGGTAAGGGTGCACCTTCGTGGGTAACGTACCTTCCTTAAGGAGGATATGGTGTTCGACCATGTGAGTGCACGGCAATGTGTCCCCGGGGAGGTGGAATATGTCTTCGAATTCGGAAATAATTCCGTCGAGAGACAATACTTCTTCGGCGTTGGCATTTACGCTCAAGGCCGCGGCCGCGTTATCTCTCAGCGGCTCGAGTACTACTGTTGGTCGTTGTAGCGAGCACGTGCGTTCGCTGATGTTTACCAAGCTGACCGCGCACGTGCTACCTCTCGGCGGGGTGACGCATGCTCCCATAAAAACGTCTTTGTTGATTTCTATTTTTTCGACGAGACCGATTGTTTTACTTTTTGTCTTTCCACGAACGATTGTTTCGCTTCGTGGAGGCAAAGTAATTTTTTCGGTTCCGTCGATGAGGGGCATCTCGTGACCGTATATTTTTATTTTCTCGCCGCCGAGGATATCGGCTTTATGCTTTTTTATGAAGTCCATGCCGAGTAATCCATTTACTTCGAGCGGTACTTCGTCTTCCACCACGTAAAACCAATGTTTTACGGTGACGGCTGGAACGTCGATGAGCACTTCCGCGTCGCAGATCGGTCGAAACGTCATCCCCGATATGCCCTTAAGTGTCACATCCGTGTCCTCGATGATTGTTTCCAACTGCAAACAGCCGCGTTTAATCACGCAACATTGAGCTCCGGTGTCCGTTTTCAGGGTTATTATCCCGTCGGTGGAGCTCGGTGATTCGATATCAAAATCGCTGGCCGCTGACGCAGAAGGAAGCGAAACATTTAGTATTCGCAGCGTGCACTCATCAGCCAGCGCCGGTGCACTTTGCAATTGTTCATTGCCAGCACGCAGTAATCTTGTATCGTTTTCGCCGACCAACCACGCATGTGGCGATCCATTGACGAATCGCAACATGCGTCGGTTGCCCGGCGGCGGCGCCTGTTGGATTTCTCGATCGATTTCCATTTGATTCTCCATACGATTTTCCAGGCCGTCATCTAGGTTTGCTTTCGTCACGAACGACAAGTTCAACAACCGTAACGTACGTCGGTTTCCGGTCGACGTCGCGTTTTCGTTCGGTTTGTTTGAGATGGCCGACAGAGCGCTAATGGTTATGGCTCCCAAAATTTTTTTCTGGGGGCCATCCTGTTCCGATCTGTGCGACTGGCCGGTTTTTTTATTCGGCTTATTCGTCCGCTCGTTTCTCGCGGGACGTGGTGAGGGTTTGCGGGAGGATTGATTCTTCGAATCTCGTTCTTTTGCGAGTCTCGACCTGCAATCCTTCCACAAGTGCCCTTTCATATGGCAATAACTGCACACGATTTCCACATTGTGGACCGTCCGGTTGTGATCGGGAGCGGGGAGACTTGCCCGTCCCGATCGTCGTGGACAATTTCTGGAAACGCGTGAGGAGTTGCCGCAGTGAAAACAGCCTCGACCGTCGTGACTCGGTCGCGAGCCACCGCTCCTCCGTTGAGGGACCGTCGAGGTTCCCCCGGAGCCCCTCTGGTGAATCAAATTGCTGATTTCCAGGGCTCCATTCACGCACTCGTGCAGCGTTGCATAATTTCGAGCTCGCACGAGTAGCTGCACGTCTCCACGCAAACCGTTTTCGAAATTCGCCTAAGCACTGCTTCTAGTCGAATCTTCGATGGTTCGAGCCTCGCCTGGCGTGGAAACGCGTTCGCACAATTTTCCTATCAGTTCGACCGTAATTTTTTCGGCTCGAGCTGCATAGGAAGCTACGCTTTCTCCGTTATTTTGTCGGAGGGAACTAAATTCCATCTGTAAGGCCGCCAGAGATTTTCTCATCCCGTACAGGGCCTCTAGCTCGGCCTTGAGCACGCCGAGCGTTTGGATGTTTTTATGCTTTAGTTCTTGGGCCGGTCGACCAGTGATATTGCTAGATATAATTAATGCTAGCAATACCTCGTGGTCATCGTACGCGACCCGGCGGAACACGGTTTCGCACGAGCGTAGAAACTCGTCCAATTGGTCGGGACCACCTCCGGAAAATGATCGAACATGCTTGAGTGCTGTGTTCAGATCGATTGTCCGGCGTCTGGTGTTTTCCCGCGGATCCTGGTTCGCTCGTTGTAATTCGAGCTGGTCCATCCGTTCTCGTAATTCGCGATTTTGGGCTTGCAAAATCCGAATTAATTCGTACGGGTCGCTGTTTACGTCACGGAGCGTTTCGGCCATGTCTCGACGCACCGTCGTGTCATGAGTGGTTGATTGCATGCGCGAACGATCGTCTCCGCGACGGTCGGGACCGGTACTATCTAGCACGTGCCATCGTGGCGAGTTATCTCGTCTCCGAGTGACATTGCGATTTAAATCGCGTTGGCGCGGATCATCTATATCATCGTATCGACGTGAAGCGTCATTATCTACGTCACGCCGGCGTGATTCGTTATTCTCTAACCTGCGTCGCCGCGATTCATTGTACTCAAAATCCCGGCGACGTGCGTCGTCGTCGGGCGAATCGCGGTGGATGGTGTCTTGATCGTCCGAATCACGTTGAGGTATTTCGACATCCTCTAGATCGTATCGTACCGTGGGGTTCGCGTTGCGATTATTTCTCGATATCTCCCGCGGTATTGCTCCGAGATTTCGCGGCTGACTGGGTCGAGCTAGTGCATTGCTTGTCCGACAGTAATTTGCTCCGTTTCGGAGACTACGAATTTCTTCGTCGATCATGTCCTCCGTTACTGATCGACGCGAATTCCGACTTAATCGAGGGAAATCGAAATCGGATTCGATCGTTTCCGCGCGCGACGTTCCGCGCTCGGTTGTGC
This sequence comes from Diplazon laetatorius, assembly GCA_963662125.1. NCBI lineage: Eukaryota > Metazoa > Arthropoda > Insecta > Hymenoptera > Ichneumonidae > Diplazon > Diplazon laetatorius. Next base: position 8,006,020 of record OY759165.1, on the reverse strand, counting down.
CACCGAGTTGTCGTAGGTTATTCGACAACGCGGCCCGTTGGCCGGGGAGCATCGCTCCGTCCGGTGACACCTGATTCAAAGCCTCGTTCGTACGGAATGCGATGTCGCCGATGGCGGCATCGAGCATGGCCAGGGCGTTAACCTCCTCCCCCGGCAAGGGACATTTAGTTGAGTGCGCCCTGCCAGTGCTTCGACGGGGGTCGTTCGACATATTTCGTACAAATTTTTTTTTTTCCAAAATTCCACGATCGATCGGTCGATTTGAAATATTTATTGAAAAATTATAATTTTTTTTTTTTTCGCGCCGGTCCGCGACCTCTCGGGTTCGATCTATTTAATTATCTTTGGTTGCGCGATATTTTGTTTACCCCCTGCGCAAACTACTCAATAATATAAATTTTTTCCCGACTCGACTTTTGGCTTTGGTAGTAAGGTACAATATAACTGCCACTTACAGGTAGATGATCCTTGTTGGCATGATGTCCTTCCGAGCAGGTCCTTCCCTCAGTCCTCGTCCTTGTCCTTGACCCTCTGGAGTTGCTGATGGGCTGCTCGTTGCCTCCTCACGATGTCCTTGTGGTCGTGGGAGGACCAGGCTGGATTTCGACGACTGCGTGTCGAATCGAGCTCTGGGTTTGCTTTCACACAGGCACTGTTTTTTCACTTTAAACGGCACTGTGTACCCAGGTTAATTTCGTGACGTCTGCGTGTCAGAAATTTTCGTAACTCTGGGGTTTTTTCGCGCGCGTGCTGACGTTGCTACTTGTGCAGCACCACGTAGCCAGGCCAAAGTGATCGCGACGACTGCGTGTCGGGATTTTTTGTTACTTTTGGCTCTGGGTGTTTAAATTCGTGACAGCACTGAATTTATTTCGGCAGATCCCACCGCTGCCACCAATGTTATGTCCCCGAAATTGACACGTGTCTCAGAAAGGATGCGGGTTGGAGGGGATATATGTTTTTGTAGGGATCGTTTACCGAATGAAGAGTTTTACTCAATTAATTAACAATGGGTTTTGAATTTATTTTACGATGGTGAGAATGAACTGTTCTTTAGATCGTACAAGCTCGTGATATCGCTTTACAAGTGTAGCGATGTCGCGTTAATAATAAACTTCATCTTAAGAGAATCGTATTCGCCCGTCGCGTGGTGCGAGTTATCTACTTGTCGGCGCGCGTCGGGTTATCTCCTCACGTCGTGTCGCGAGTCGTGATACATGTAAGAAATACAAGTCCAGCGGATCGCGTCGCGAGAGTCTTTTCGAGGAGATCTTTTCGATTTGATGTTTCAGTTCAGACTGACAATCGATGCTTCGGATCGATCGTCGCGATCGTCGTTCAACGATCGCGTGATTCTATGTCAGCAATTTCGACGGTCACTCGCGGCGCGTGTGCACTCCGAAAATGCAATTTTGATGGTCACTCGCGGCCCGTGTGCACTCGAAATTGCGTGGTTAGATCGGTGCAATGACCTTCGGGTCATTGCGCGATCTAACGTCAGCTTTCTGTCGAAAGAAAGTGTCGAAATGATTTTGCGCGGAATTCCGAAGTGTTGAAATAAGTTCGCGAGAAATTCCGTTCGAAATAATATTTTAAAATAATATTTCCCAATAATATTTCCCAATAATATTTCCCAATAATATTTCCCAATAATATTTCCCAATAATATTTCCCAAGTAAAGTATGATTAATTATGACAATAGGTTATAATTAATTTAGTTTGACAATTTTGAATTTTTCGGGGCACAACAAGGGTATCGTGAGTTCGTCGAAGTTTCCGTTCAAAACACCAATGATTCGCTATTGCAGCCAAACTTCCGTGACTTTCTTGCTCGAAACGGTTGAAATGCGTTCATTCCGTGCAAATGAAGGAATTTCATGCATTTCGTTCGATCGCGAACGGTTCGGTCGTTCGCAACATCGATTTCGACCAAATTCGTCAAATCTTCGTTCCCAGCTGAAAAAATGGTTGTTTCTGGTTGGAAACGTGTGAAAAACCTTAGTTTCATCCAACTAAGTGTGATTCGTGCAAAATCGAGCATTTCGAACTAACCGTTCGCCTGTAACGTCGATTTCGAAAAGATTCGAGGGTATCGTGAGTTCGTCGAAGTTTCCGTTCAAAACACTAATGATTCGCTATTGCAGCCAAACTTCCGTGACTTTCTTGCTCGAAACGGTTGAAATGCGTTCATTCCGTGCAAATAAAGGAATTTCATGTATTTCGACCGATCGCGAACGGTTTGGTCGTTCGCAACATCGATTTCGACCAAATTCGTCATATCTTCGTTCCCAGCTAAAAAAATGGTTGTTTCTGGTTGGAAACCTGTGAAAAACCTTAGTTCCATCCAACTATGTGTAATTCGTGCGAAATCGAGCATTTCGAACTAACCGTTCGCCCGTAACGTCGATTTCGACGAGATTCGAGGGTATCGTGAGTTCGTCGAAGTTTCCGTTCAAAACACCAACGATTCGCTATTGCAGCCAAACTTTCGTAACTTTCTTGCTCAAAACGGTTGAAATGCGTTCATTCCGTGCAAATGAAGGAATTTCATGCATTTCGACCGATCGCGAACGGTTTGGTCGTTCGCAACATCGATTTCGACCAAATTCGTCGAATCTTCGTTCCCAGCTACAAAAATAATGGTTTCTGGTTGGAAACGTGTGAAAAACCTTAGTTTCATCCAACTATGTGTGATTCTTGCAGAATCGAGCATTTCGAACTAACCGTTCGCCCGTAACGTCGATTTCGACAAGATTCGAGGGTATCGTGAGTTCGTCGAAGTTTCCGTTCAAAACACCAATGATTCGCTATTGCAGCGAAACCTCCGTGACTTTCTTGCCCGAAACGGTTGAAATGCGTTCATTCCGTGCAAATGAAGGAATTTCATGCATTTCGACCGATCGCGAACGGTTTGGTCGTTTGCAACATCGATTTCGACCAAATTCGTCGAATCTTCGTTCCCAGCTACAAAAATGGTTGTTTCTGGTTGGAAACGTGTAAAAAACCTTGGTTTCATCTAACTATGTGTGATTCTTGCAAAATCGAGCATTTCGAACTAACCGTTCGCCCGTAACGTCGATTTCGACAAGATTCGAGGGTATCGTGAGTTCATCAAAGTTTCCGTCCAAAACACCAATGATTCGCTATTGCAGCCAAACTTCCGTGACTCTCTTGCTTGAAACGGTTGAAATGCGTTCCTTCCGTGCAAATGGAGAATTTCATGCATTTCGACCGATCGCGAACGGTTTGGTCGTTCGCAACATCGATTTCGACCAAATTCGTCGAATCTTCGTTCCCAGCTACAAAAATGGTTGTTTCTGATTGGAAACGTGTCAAAAACCTTAGTTTTATCCAACTTTGTGTGATTCTTGCAAAATCGAGCATTCCGAACTAACTGTTCGCCCGTAACGTCGATTTCGACAAGATTCGAGGGTATCGTGAGTTCGTCGAAGTTTCCGTTCAAAACACCAATGATTCGCTATTGCAGCCAAACTTCCGTGACTTTCTTGCTCGAAACGTTCGAAATGCGTTTATTCCGTGCAAATGAAGGAATTTCATGCATTTCGACCGATCGCGAACGGTTCGGTCGTTCGCAACATCGATTTCGACCAAATTCGTCGAATCTCCGTTCCTAGCTATGAAAATGGTTGTTTCTGGTTGGAAACCTGTGGAAAACCTTAGTTTCATCTAACTATGTGTGATTCTTGCGAAATCGAGCATTTCGAACTAACCGTTCGCCCGTAACGTCGATTTCGACAAGATTCGAGGGTATCGTGAGTTCGTCGAAGTTTCCGTTCAAAACACCAATGATTCGCTATTGCAGCCAAACTTCCGTGACTTTCTTGCTCGGAACGGTTGAAATGCGTTCATTCCGTGCAAATGAAGGAATTTCATGCATTTCGTTCGATCGCGAACGGTTCGGTCGTTCGCAACATCGATTTCGACCAAATTCGTCAAATCTTCGTTTCCAGCTAAAAAAATGGTTGTTTCTGGTTGGAAACGTGTGAAAAACCTTAGTTTCATCCAACTATGTGTGATTCATGCAAAATCGAGCATTTCGAACTAACCGTTCGCCCGTAACGTCGATTTCGACAAGATTCGAGGGTATCGTGAGTTCGTCGAAGTTTCCGTTCAAAACACCAATGATTCGCTATTGCAGCCAAACTTCCGTAACTTTCTTGCTCGGAACGGTTGAAATGCGTTCATTCCGTGCAAATGAAGGAATTTCATGCATTTCGACCGATTGCGAACGGTTTGGTCGTTCGCAACATCGATTTCGACCAAATTCGTCGAATCTTCGTTCCCAGCTACAAAAATAATGGTTTCTGGTTGGAAACGTGTGAAAAACCTTAGTTTCATCCAACTATGTGTGATTCTTGCAGAATCGAGCATTTCGAACTAACCGTTCGCCCGTAACGTCGATTTCGACAAGATTCGAGGGTATCGTGAGTTCGTCGAAGTTTCCGTTCAAAACACCAATGATTCGCTATTGCAGCGAAACCTCCGTGACATTCTTGCCCGAAACGATTGAAATGCGTTTATTCCGTGGAAATGAAGGAATTTCATGCATTTCGACCGATCGCGAACGGTTTGGTCGTTCGCAACATCGATTTCGACCAAATTCGTCGAATCTTCGTTCCCAGCTACAAAAATGGTTGTTTCTGGTTGGAAACGTGTAAAAAACCTTAGTTTCATCCAACTATGTGTGATTCTTGCAAAATCGAGCATTTCGAACTAACCGTTCGCCCGTAACGTCGATTTCGACAAGATTCGAGGGTATCGTGAGTTCGTCGGAGTTTCCGTTCAAAACACCACCGATTCGGTATTGCAGCCAAACTTCCGTGACTTCCTTGCTCGAAACGGTTGAAATGCGTTCATTTCGTGCAAATGAAGGAATTTCATGCATTTCGACCGATCGCGAACGGTTTGGTCGTTCGCAACATCGATTTCGACCAAATTCGTCAAATCTTCGTTCCCAGCTAAAAAAATGGTTGTTTCTGGTTGGAAACCTGTGAAAAACCTCAGTTTCATCCAACTATGTGTGATTCTTGCGAAATCGAGCATTTCGAACTAACCGTTCGCCCGTAACGTCGATTTCGACAAGATTCGACGGTATCGTGCGTTCGTCGAAGTTTCCGTTCAAAACACCAATGATTCGCTATTGCAGCCAAACTTCCGTGACTTTCTTGCTCGAAACGGTTGAAATGCGTTTATTCCGTGCAAATAAAGTAATTTCATGCATTTCGACCGATCGCGAACGGTTTGGTCGTTCGCAACATCGATTTCGACCAAATTCGTCGAATCTTTGTTCCGAGCTACAAAAATGGTTGTTTCTGGTTGGAAACGTGTGAAAAACCTTAGTTTCATCCAACTATGTGTGATTCTTGCAAAATCGAGCATTTCGAACTAACCGTTCGCCCGTAACGTCGAGTTCGACAAGATTCGAGGAAATCGTGAGTTCGTCGAAGTTTCCGTTTAAAACACCAATGATTCGCTATTGCAGCCAAACTTCCGTGACTTTCTTGCTCGAAACGGTCGAAATGCGTTCCTTCCGTGCAAATGGAGAATTTCATGCATTTCGACCGATCGCGAACGGTTTGGTCGTTCGCAACATCGATTTCGACCAAATTCGTCAAATCTTCGTTTCCAGCTAAAAAAATGGTTGTTTCTGATTGGAAACGTGTGAAAAACCTTAGTTTCATCCAACTTTGTGTGATTCTTGCAAAATCGAGCATTCCGAACTAACTGTTCGCCCGTAACGTCGATTTCGACAAGATTCGAGGGTATCGTGAGTTCGTCGAAGTTTCCGTTCAAAACACCAATGATTCGCTATTGCAGCCAAACTTCCGTGACTTTCTTGCTCGAAACGGTTGAAATGCGTTCATTCCGTGCAAATGAAAGAATTTCATGCATTTCGACCGATCGCGAACGGTTTGGTCGTTCGCAACATCGATTTCGACCAAATCCGTCGAATCTCCGTTCCCAGCTACAAAAATGGTTGTTTCTGGTTGGAAACGTGTAAAAAACCTTAGTTTCATCCAACTATGTGTGATTCTTGCAAAATCGAGCATTTCGAACTAACCGTTCGCCCGTAACGTCGATTTCGACAAGATTCGAGGGTATCGTGAGTTCGTCGAAGTTTCTGTTCAAAACGCCAATGATTCGCTATTGCAGCGAAACCTCCGTGACATTCTTGCCCGAAACGATTGAAATGCGTTTATTCCGTGGAAATGAAGGAATTTCATGCATTTCGACCGATCGCGAACGGTTTGGTCGTTCGCAACATCGATTTCGACCAAATTCGTCGAATCTTCGTTCCCAGCTACAAAAATGGTTGTTTCTGGTTGGAAACGTGTAAAAAACCTTAGTTTCATCCAACTATGTGTGATTCTTGCAAAATCGAGCATTTCGAACTAACCGTTCGCCCGTAACGTCGATTTCGACAAGATTCGAGGGTATCGTGAGTTCGTCGGAGTTTCCGTTCAAAACACCACCGATTCGGTATTGCAGCCAAACTTCCGTGACTTCCTTGCTCGAAACGGTTGAAATGCGTTCATTTCGTGCAAATGAAGGAATTTCATGCATTTCGACCGATCGCGAACGGTTTGGTCGTTCGCAACATCGATTTCGACCAAATTCGTCAAATCTTCGTTCCCAGCTAAAAAAATGGTTGTTTCTGGTTGGAAACCTGTGAAAAACCTCAGTTTCATCCAACTATGTGTGATTCTTGCGAAATCGAGCATTTCGAACTAACCGTTCGCCCGTAACGTCGATTTCGACAAGATTCGACGGTATCGTGCGTTCGTCGAAGTTTCCGTTCAAAACACCAATGATTCGCTATTGCAGCCAAACTTCCGTGACTTTCTTGCTCGAAACGGTTGAAATGCGTTTATTCCGTGCAAATAAAGTAATTTCATGCATTTCGACCGATCGCGAACGGTTTGGTCGTTCGCAACATCGATTTCGACCAAATTCGTCGAATCTTTGTTCCGAGCTACAAAAATGGTTGTTTCTGGTTGGAAACGTGTGAAAAACCTTAGTTTCATCCAACTATGTGTGATTCTTGCAAAATCGAGCATTTCGAACTAACCGTTCGCCCGTAACGTCGAGTTCGACAAGATTCGAGGAAATCGTGAGTTCGTCGAAGTTTCCGTTTAAAACACCAATGATTCGCTATTGCAGCCAAACTTCCGTGACTTTCTTGCTCGAAACGGTCGAAATGCGTTCCTTCCGTGCAAATGGAGAATTTCATGCATTTCGACCGATCGCGAACGGTTTGGTCGTTCGCAACATCGATTTCGACCAAATTCGTCAAATCTTCGTTTCCAGCTAAAAAAATGGTTGTTTCTGATTGGAAACGTGTGAAAAACCTTAGTTTCATCCAACTTTGTGTGATTCTTGCAAAATCGAGCATTCCGAACTAACTGTTCGCCCGTAACGTCGATTTCGACAAGATTCGAGGGTATCGTGAGTTCGTCGAAGTTTCCGTTCAAAACACCAATGATTCGCTATTGCAGCCAAACTTCCGTGACTTTCTTGCTCGAAACGGTTGAAATGCGTTCATTCCGTGCAAATGAAAGAATTTCATGCATTTCGACCGATCGCGAACGGTTTGGTCGTTCGCAACATCGATTTCGACCAAATCCGTCGAATCTCCGTTCCCAGCTACAAAAATGGTTGTTTCTGGTTGGAAACGTGTAAAAAACCTTAGTTTCATCCAACTATGTGTGATTCTTGCAAAATCGAGCATTTCGAACTAACCGTTCGCCCGTAACGTCGATTTCGACAAGATTCGAGGGTATCGTGAGTTCGTCGAAGTTTCTGTTCAAAACGCCAATGATTCGCTATTGCAGCGAAACCTCCGTGACATTCTTGCCCGAAACGATTGAAATGCGTTTATTCCGTGGAAATGAAGGAATTTCATGCATTTCGACCGATCGCGAACGGTTTGGTCGTTCGCAACATCGATTTCGACCAAATTCGTCGAATCTTCGTTCCCAGCTACAAAAATGGTTGTTTCTGGTTGGAAACGTGTAAAAAACCTTAGTTTCATCCAACTATGTGTGATTCTTGCAAAATCGAGCATTTCGAACTAACCGTTCGCCCGTAACGTCGATTTCGACAAGATTCGAGGGTATCGTGAGTTCGTCGGAGTTTCCGTTCAAAACACCACCGATTCGGTATTGCAGCCAAACTTCCGTGACTTCCTTGCTCGAAACGGTTGAAATGCGTTCATTTCGTGCAAATGAAGGAATTTCATGCATTTCGACCGATCGCGAACGGTTTGGTCGTTCGCAACATCGATTTCGACCAAATTCGTCAAATCTTCGTTCCCAGCTAAAAAAATGGTTGTTTCTGGTTGGAAACCTGTGAAAAACCTCAGTTTCATCCAACTATGTGTGATTCTTGCGAAATCGAGCATTTCGAACTAACCGTTCGCCCGTAACGTCGATTTCGACAAGATTCGACGGTATCGTGCGTTCGTCGAAGTTTCCGTTCAAAACACCAATGATTCGCTATTGCAGCCAAACTTCCGTGACTTTCTTGCTCGAAACGGTTGAAATGCGTTTATTCCGTGCAAATAAAGTAATTTCATGCATTTCGACCGATCGCGAACGGTTTGGTCGTTCGCAACATCGATTTCGACCAAATTCGTCGAATCTTTGTTCCGAGCTACAAAAATGGTTGTTTCTGGTTGGAAACGTGTGAAAATCCTTAGTTTCATCCAACTATGTGTGATTCTTGCAAAATCGAGCATTTCGAACTAACCGTTCGCCCGTAACGTCGAGTTCGACAAGATTCGAGGAAATCGTGAGTTCGTCGAAGTTTCCGTTTAAAACACCAATGATTCGCTATTGCAGCCAAACTTCCGTGACTTTCTTGCTCGAAACGGTCGAAATGCGTTCCTTCCGTGCAAATGGAGAATTTCATGCATTTCGACCGATCGCGAACGGTTTGGTCGTTCGCAACATCGATTTCGACCAAATTCGTCAAATCTTCGTTTCTAGCTAAAAAAATGGTTGTTCCTGATTGGAAACGTGTGAAAAACCTTAGTTTCATCCAACTATGTGTGATTCGTGCAAAATCGAGCATTTCGAACTAACTGTTCGCCCGTAACGTCGATTTCGACAAGATTCGAGGGTATCGTGAGTTCGTCGAAGTTTCCGTTCAAAACACCAATGATTCGCTATTGCAGCCAAACTTCCGTGACTTTCTTGCTCGAAACGGTTGAAATGCGTTCATTCCGTGCAAATGAAAGAATTTCATGCATTTCGACCGATCGCGAACGGTTTGGTCGTTCGCAACATCGATTTCGACCAAATCCGTCGAATCTCCGTTCCCAGCTACAAAAATGGTTGTTTCTGGTTGGAAACCTGTGGAAAACCTTAGTTTCATCTAACTATGTGTGATTCTTGCGAAATCGAGCATTTCGAACTAACCGTTCGCCCGTAACGTCGATTTCGACAAGATTCGAGGGTATCGTGAGTTCGTCGAAGTTTCCGTTCAAAACGCCAATGATTCGCTATTGCAGCCAAACTTCCGTGACTTTCTTGCTCGAAACGGTTGAAATGCGTTCATTCCGTGCAAATGAAGGAATTTCATGCATTTCGACCGATCGCGAACAGTTTGGTCGTTCGCAATGTTATATCCCGATCGAATCGGAATATTCTTATATATTCTTATATTGCGAAATGTCATCTCTCCGCGGTAAAATTGCTGTTTCGTCCATGAAACCTGACACCAGCTTCACAAAGAAGCCGCGCGCGTGATCTGTCACGCGAGTGTCGGAATGTTTTCTATCTTCTTACATATCTAGTTACTCGAACGATCCTCGATCGAAACTGAAATAGACGTCGCGTGACGAGACACGTGCGCGGAGCGTTGCACCAAAAATGTACCATCAGCTGGTCACGACCTTGAGGGCAATTAACCGAAGTCAAAAGACTTCGACCGAGGCAAAAGACTTCGCCTAAGGTCGAAGACTTCGACTAAAGTCAAAGACTTCGACGAAGGGACAAAGCGGGAGAAACTCATGACGATTGCAGAAAATCAACCGATCATGTCGACTTGGGAAACTAAGGAATCGAAGATCATCAGTCTTTCTTTAAATTCTGAACTCGTCGGTGCTTACACCCCGAGCGTCGTCCTGACTCTCGCTTGTCTCTTCGTCGGTAGTTAGCGCGTGTCTTCGGCCCTTCTGGCCAAGCCTTTCCATCCGAGGGATCGGAAAGTCATCGAGGTGAGCGTTCTAATAATTCTATCGCGAGTGATCGGCGTCAGAATAAGAAAGAACTCACCCTATATTTTATACACAAATTATTATCTCAAACAACGTCGGAACCTCTGTGAAAAGCGTTCCACTATTAAATAACCTAAAGACTCAGTTCCGGAAAGCAGTGAAACCTCTGCGAAAAGCGTTCCATCTGCTCTACGAAACATCGAACCAATCAACATCCAAAATCCAAACCAGACCTTTGTACGAACGAAAAGAACCACGACTACGAACCATATTGTAAGTAATATTAAGATTATTGTAACGCTTCTTTTCTAACCTAATTCTATTATTTTCTGAATAAATCGAATATAACATAAACAGATACGCCTAGCGTTTTAATGGTATTCCTAAAAATATAAATTAAAATAGCCCTTCCTACAACTCAGGGCTTAACAAATTGGTGGCAGCGGTGGGATACCATCTCTGTTTCTGTTTAATTCGATTTATTTTTCTTTTCTATCCTTGAACACATTTTTCAAAAACATTAAACCAGGGAAAAGGGAATTTTTAATTATTTTCTTTCCTCATGTATTAGAACTAAATGTATCCGACTTTCTCTTTAGATACTTACTTTTTCCAAAAATCAATTTTCGACTCCGAAAATTTGTGAAAAAAAAGGTGATTTCTATGTTAAAAATTTATCTCGACATTCAAGAACCTTTGTCCTTCTCATCCTCATCACGCGAATATTTATGAATAAATTTTGCTACCATAGAAATTTTCCACGACGTAACCGTGGTTAAACAACGAAACCCTAAACCTATTAATTGATTCAAAACTAAACAAAGAAAAATAAAAACATTTGGGCATAATTAAAAGAAACAAGATCTTAACTGCCATAAGCCAATTCTGAATTCGATTCAATTGCACCGTGTCAATTTCGTAAAATTTTATTGAACCAAAATGTCTCGAGAAAATTTAAGCACGGTTGGCAGAGATAATCTAGCCAACCAAAACAACTCGGTGAACCCACTCGATAGTTCGGCCTACCTAGATTACCTCGTAACTAAGGATGCCATCGACAAAATACCTAAATACGATGGTAAAAATTATAAATTCCCAGAATTCGACACGGAAATTAAATCACTCATACAAGGCCTCCCCGACGGAGCCGAAACTCGCCTATTAAACGGTATTCTCAGTCGACTCCGAGGTAGGGCACGAAACCACGTACAGGATAAAACATTCGGGAGTATTAGGTCCCTCTTAAAAAGCCTACGTGAAAAATTCGCACCGAACCTCGATTACGAACATTACCGCGATAGGTTAGAGGAAGCGCGTATGAGACGTGACGAAGACGTCTCCGATTTCTACTCGCGTCTCTTACGATACATCCGAAATGCCGTCCGCGAAGTCGAAGCAACTGACGGTGCAGCTGACGCCGAGACTACCCAGCGACGACTTGAAAAAAAAGCATTAAATATATATATCGACGGTTTACCGGATGTAATACGATCCTACGTTCATAGCCGCGACCCAGAGACTTTACAGGAAGCACACGAGCTCGCGGAAAAGGACGAAAAACGCGCTCGCAATCGATCTCGACGAAAAACCACGCGTCGGTACGAAGAATTAGAATCGCGGCGTGATCGATACGTCGATAGTTCATCCGAGAGCGAACAATCACGCACCCCTTCGCGTGATAGATACTACTCTCCCCGTCGACGTATCTATTCAGCTAGCGCAGAACGAATGCTCTGTAAAGAGTGTCGTGAATGCGCTTGCAGACCGCAAGAGCGCGCCTGGCACCCGAAAAATAGAAATAATAGTGGCTCTCGCGAACGATACCGTCGAAGAGACACGTCGTCCGACAGAAGGACCCCCGACGCGAGAGACAGAAAATCGCCCGATCCGAAAGATCGACGATCTTCTGACCAGAGAGACAGAAGATCGCCCGACTCAAAAGATCGACGATCTTCCGACTCAAAAAGCATACGCCTTCGCGAACCAACACCTCCAGCTCGAAATACCAATATCAATACCGAAAAAAATTCTTTAAACGAGAATGCGGGTCGTCAGGACGACGCGTCTGCGACCTCCGACGCAAAACCGCGTCTGACCCCGGTGACGAAATTCCGTCAGTCCACGTAAACTTACAATTGATAGCTCGGCAACCGTCAGCGATAATCGAAGCCGAGTCACCGGATATTCGCTTAAGAAAACCCCGGTTACTGGCCGATACCGGTGCCGTAATAAATATGATAGAAATTCACGCGCTTTCTGACAAAGTTATGATCGATGAAGCCGATCGAGTCAGAGTATACGGAATTTCCGATGATGACAGCGCTGAAAATAATCTCGTAGCAATCGGAGCCACGTTCCTCACACTTTTTGAACAGTCCGTAAAATTCTACGTTTTCCACCTCGAACTCCCCGTACCTGGTGTAGGAGTAATTGGAGAAAATTATTTTCGTCAAGAAAAAGCAGAAATTTCTTACAATCACGAAGCTTTATTAATAGCCAGTCGACCGACGAGACCGATCCCGTTTGTTAACCGCACACCCGAAGCGATATCCGCCGCATACATGGTCGGTGCCGCGGAAAGATTCACCGCACCCGCACCTGGTGCAGCGTCAGCGGAATGCGTCGAGCGAGACCTTGGATGCGTTATACGAGTCCCCGCGCGTACTCGCAAGGCCGTGCCGATCAGCTTACAGCCTACAACACTCGGCGAGGGATATCTTCCGCGACTCGCAACCTCTGAAGGAATTTTCATAGGAGAAGCGGCAGTCACGAATCGACAAAATTCATGCTACGTCATGGCAGTAAATACCACGACTCAAGACGCCGAAATCACCATCCCTCCTCAACATCTAATTCCTTTCGAATATCGTGGTCCACCGGAAGAAATTTCAGATTCCGATTCTCTCGACGAATCGACTATAGTCGGCAAAGATCGAGTGTCAGCAATATTCTCCGTGCTTGACACTGACCATCTAAACACCGAGGAAGCAGAGCACGTGCACTCGCTCGTTTCCGCATTCCCCGACCGTTTCGCATTACCGGGAGATAAACTAGGTCGTTCTAATTTAATGAGATGCACCATTCCCACTGTCGATGACCTCCCGATAAACACCCGTCAGTACCGATATCCAATGTTACACAAAGACGAAATTAACCGACAAATAGAAAAACTTTTGAAAGACGGAAAAATTCAACCCTCCGTTTCCCCATACAACTCACCCCTTTGGATCGTTCCAAAGGAACTGGATGCCAATGGCAACCGGAAGTGGCGAGTCGTTATTGATTATCGGGCATTAAATGAAAAGACAATGGCCGACGCCTACCCATTGCCGAATATCACCGATATTCTGGACCAATTGGGTGGAGCAAAATATTTCAGTATTTTCGACCTGGCTAGCGGATTCCATCAAATCGAAGTGGATCCAAAAGACCGGCCAAAAACCGCATTTACCACACCTGAAGGTCATTACGAGTTCACGGTCATGCCGTTTGGATTACGAAATGGTCCTCCCATTTTTCAGCGACACATGAACATCGCACTCTCTGGCTTGCACGGCATCGAACTTTTCGTTTATCTCGACGACATAATTATCTATGCTCCGACTCTCGACGAGCATGGTCGACGAGTTCGAAATTTGATGACGCGACTTCGCCAAGTAAACCTCACTCTTCAGACGGAAAAATGCCAATTCCTCCGGATCGTTGTTACTTACCTCGGCCATATAATATCATGCGATGGAGTTCGACCGGACCCTTCAAAAATTGCCGCGGTCAAGAAATATCCACCACCTACCAACGTCACAGAAATCAGGCAATTCCATGGCTTCGCTAATTATTATCGGCGCTTTATTAAAGATTTTGCTATTATAGCGAAACCTTTAAGCGATCTTATCAAGAAAGGAAGAAAATTTGAGTGGACCGAAAAAGAACAAAAAAGTTTTGAAAGCTTACGCGCTGCTCTATGCGAACAACCGGTCCTACAATATCCCGATTTCAGTCAACCCTTCGCCCTTGCTACAGACGCATCGGATGCAGGACTCGGTGCCGTGCTTAGTCAGATAATTGACGGAGAAGAACGGCCTATCGCGTATGCTTCACGTTCACTCAAACCCGCGGAAACCCGATACCACAGCAACGATAAAGAATGTCTTGCTGCGGTGTGGGCCATCGGATATTTTAATCCGTATCTCTACGGCCGTCCTTTCACACTCATCACCGACAATCAGGTGTTGACTTGGTTACACAACATGACGGATCAGTCGAACCGTTGTGCCAGGTGGAGAACCAAGGTCGGGAACTACACATTTACCATCAAATATCGACCTGGTAAACTCAATCAGAACGCCGATGCTCTCTCTCGAAACCCTATACCCAATGAGACTGCCGTAACTGCATTTCCGGTGACGAAGGGCACGACAACACGCCCTCGCACCGCCAGCGCCGCAGCACCCCCACCATCGATTCTCCCTCGACCCAAAGATCGTATCCAAAGTACCCTTGGGCGGCCAAGAATAACATCTGCACCGAATCCTGCGACAAAACCCAATACCAGCACGATCGCACAGAGAGTAAAGCGTCGAGAAGAAATTCGACCAAAAACTAAAAACGTGAATTACAAAGAACCTGATACCGACGATACCGGTGACGAATCGTCGACCGAACAAATACCACCCTTACGAGTTAGCCACCGCAGTATGCTACCCTCACCTTCCGACGTGCCCGACGAAGTGGAAGCGGACCTCGAAGACGAAGTTTTCGAAAAATCGGAACCTCCGTCGTCTCTCCCACCCCCTCAAGCACCGAAGGTGGCCGTAATTGAGATAACTCCTTCACAGAGCGACAGTGAAGAAGAACCACAGGCAGAAAGAACTTTAACTCCAGAAAAATCCACATCAATAAATTTAGAAAAATCCCAACCATCCGATATCCCCGATTTTCTGGAAGAACTACGAAATTCATTTTCGCGATTCGACGAATCGTTACATACTCGCACCGGCGGCGAGGAAAACACAGCAGATAAAATTTCGTCCCCGCCCCCCGAGCGACCAGTCATCATCATCATCATCGGACGATTTGGCAGAATTGGTCGGCATGTCAATGGAATGTCATAAAGCCCTCACTAAGGCACTGGAAAAATATGGTGAAAATTCCATTAAAGAAATACCCATCTTGCCGCCGCCTCTCCCCAATACCGAAACCTCAACCATCATACCCGTGACCAGGAGATCGACAATACCGACTCCTCTCCCATCCCGAGGACCAGTAGCAAGATCTAGCCCTCGTCTACCTATAAATCCCATTTCCATGGAACCCAAAATTCCAACCCCTATCGTTACCCCATGCGAACCTCCTGCGGCCAAAAATATCGAGCCAATACCGAACACAGTTCCGTACATCGACGAAGACTCGAGTAGCTCAGACGAAGCTCCGGTACGAACAAAATCCGAGAAAATTCACATCTCTGGTGTCTGCATTGTCAAACAAAGTCGCGAGGCACTCACCTACGTGAGAGACAATGTAGTACACTTTCTCAGTGCCGATGGCCAAATCTCGACCCCCATCGCCCAGCTGCTCGTCGAACTAGGACGCGTTGACGAAAATTCGTTAAAAACCAGCGGTCTACGCAGTGGAGATGTCGCTGTTACCCCTGGAAATCAATTCAAAACCCTCAGTGTTGCAATCAAAGAACGATCTTGTGATATTGCAACGCCAGAGAGTCTGGTACTTGGTTTACGCGCCCTCCGGAAGGCCGTCGAAATATATGGGCTCAATACATTGCGTATCTCCAAATTCGGCGACGGACTCGAAAACATACCGTATTACGTGCTGAAAGAAATGCTCGAAAATATTTTTCGTGGAGTAGCCATCACTATCACAATATGCAACGGTCTCGTTCAAAATGAACCACCTCTGGATCAACGGACCGAAATTCTTCGGGAAGCCCACGACAGTATCATTGGAGGACACAAGGGCATCACCAAGACATTTCGACGGCTACGAGAAAGATTCCAATGGAAAGGAATGAAACAAGATACCGAAGACTACGTGAGTCGCTGCAAAATATGCCAGCAACAGAAACTCGATCGCATCAAAACCCGTCAACCGATGCAAATCACTGACACCCCCACTGACGTGTTCGAAAAAATTGCCATCGATGCTGTCGGACCCCTAGACATAACACCGAACGGTAATAAATACATTCTTACCATGCAAGATAATTTTTCGAAATTTTGTGCCGCGGTCCCGGTGCCGAACATCAAAGCCGAAACCGTCGCGCTTGCGTTTGCCAAACATTGGATTTCGCTTTATGGGGCCCCAAAAACTGTTCTTTCGGATCGAGGTGCATGCTTTACCAGTAAACTTTTTCAACAACTGGCAGAAATTTTCAAGGTCAGGACCGTTACCACCTCAGCATATCGCCCCCAATCGAACGGATCGCTCGAGCGCAGCCACATCGTGCTCGCCGAATATATTAAAGCATTTTCATCGCGATTCGACGACTGGGACGAGCTCCTACCTTTCGCAATGTTCGCGTACAATACCTCTGTACATTCCGCAACAAACTTTAGCCCCCATAAACTCATGTACGGAAAGATAGCACGTACCGTCTCCGCACTTCCGTCGGTCGAAAAAATCGAGAATTACAACCAGTATATGATCGACCTCGTCACGCGAATAAACGAGATTCGCCGGACCGCGACCGAGAGCCTAACGTCGGCAAAAGAACGATCAAAAAACCAATACGATCGTGATGCGCACCCGGTAGACTTTCAGATCGGAGACGATATTTACGTTCTCCAAGAACCGAAAAGGGGGAAATTTAGCCCTCAATATCACGGGCCGTACGAAATCGTAGACATTACTGAAAAGGGAAATATCACTTACCATAATCGCACCGGTCGACTAGAAACAAAACATCCCAACAAAGTCAAACTCGCGAAATAAAAAAAAAAAAAACTAAATTATTATCATTATAATTTTCTTTCCGGGAATTAAATATAAATAAGTGAACGAGAAGTACAATAAAAAAAAAAAAAAAATTTGAAATATCGACCAAAATAATAGAATAGTGTCCGACTAAACACTAACATAGAAATTTAAAACCGAAAGATGAATTCATTAAAATATCGAACAAAATGAATAAAAACCCAACAAATAAATTAAAAGATTAAAGCTAACAAAAAAAAAAGAAAAAAAAAAAATTTTCCTCCACATCCACACATTTTTCCACCTCCTCTCGCTTTAATTTTCTTTTTTTCTTACTGTTGAATAATAATCGTGTATAGCGCGGCTGTGTCGGTAGGGCGGCTAGCCGCTGCGTGGCAGCACTTCACGGGCCCACTCAACGACGATATCACGTGCGCTTGTGGCGCACGCGCTCTCGCCCCAGGGGGGGGAGACGCCGGCAACGTACATAGGGTATTGTCAGTGTTGGAAAATTAATGGCCGCGATACCGCACACTGCTTGTTCTCAACGTCTGCTCTTTTCTTTTGACTCGCTCATAAAGTACTCTCATTTTATCATTAACGTGAATTTACGGGTTGCTCACTATCGGGTTATTTTAAGAAGCATGCCATTGGTGTCGTGAGATCTGTACGACTCTCGACAGGTGGTTTGCAAGCTCATGGTGATCGCGTCGGTTACAGACGCCGCGGTCTTCTCGTGAAGAGTTTCGTGCGACGTGAATTTATACAATCGCGCCGGGCGATACGTGCTCGATCAAATTCATAGTTTTGCTCATTGTCGTACTCAACTTGACCATCATTGTATATAGTTTTTTTCGTTGATTTTTTCTAAATAAACATTTATCTATTGTTACATAAACACGTGTGCGTCGATATATTATTTTTCCATCTTCGTCCCATTATCATCCTACTCATCGTCAATTCTCAAACATTTGGTCCTTCGAGCCGGATAGTGGAACGTTAAATTTGCAACAGTGTGTTTGTGCAGTGAAAAATAAAAATCAAGTGACTCTCTCATATCATCCTCGTGCGTGGTAGATCGGCGTCTCGTCTCTTCTCTCTCGCACTCGTAAGAACGTTCGGGAAGCCTCGTGCGCGCTCGTGGCTGGGGACCCCGTGCTCGTCTCACGCCGGCCGGT
This sequence comes from Diplazon laetatorius, assembly GCA_963662125.1. Classification (NCBI taxonomy): domain Eukaryota; kingdom Metazoa; phylum Arthropoda; class Insecta; order Hymenoptera; family Ichneumonidae; genus Diplazon; species Diplazon laetatorius. Next base: position 7,987,674 of record OY759165.1, on the reverse strand, counting down.
GGCCTATACTATCTCGCGCGCGCTCGTGTGTGTGTGGGCCTCGCGCGCTAGCGTCCCATCGATTTTCGATTGTTATAGCTCACGTACATTGGCTCTCTCACACGCTACGTGTGTTACGCTTGCACAATAAACTTTTGGACATTCTCATCATCGAGTTTTTTCACGCGTGTCTTCTCGTGGTTTTATTCGTGTGCGGTTGTGTGGCTTTGGCGCGCGTCGCAGTTCTCGTGTGGATTCTCAATTTTTCTCGTTGCGTGCGCGCGTGCGTTCGTTCCCGCATTTCATCGTTGCGTAGAATTTTGGACAGCTCATCGAGTTTTCGCGAGTGTATTCTCGGGGGGTTTTTTCGTGCTATCGCGCGGCGTCGAAGCATTCGCACATCAGGTTTTTTTTTTGTGTGCGTTTGTGTGTGTTTTTTAGCGCGTTTCTCGTGATTGACTATCGCTCATCGGTGTTCTCGTTGTCGAAAATTTTGGACGGCTCATCGAGTGTTCGCGAGTGTAGTCTCGCGGGCTTTCCGTACATTTTTGTGTTTTTTTTTCGCGCGTCTCTCGTGATTGACTTTCGCATCGTGGTTCTCGTTCTCGAGAATTTTGGACACCTCACCGAGCGTCTCGTGAGTGTACCCATTGTTGCGCGCGCGCGTTTTTCGCGCTCGCATCTCAGCGCGCCTTGTTGTTCGAGAGTGTGGACAATACAACTGAATTTTCGGGAGTAATTCGGTCGCATTTTTTCGAGTTTTTTTTCATTGTGCTCTCGCGAGTTGGTGGTTGGATTCTCGTGTGGCGTCGAGGCAGTCACGAACCCGTCTAACGGTTATTTCTCTCGTGTGCGGTTGCGAGTTTGTTCGCGCGTCGTGACTACTTATTAATATTGACTTTTCGACATTTTCCTTCTCGCGAGTGGATTTTTGTGGCGTTTGCTTGATCTCGTGCCCTCGCGAATAATTTCGTAGGAGTCTCGCGGCGCGTCGAAGCATTCATATCGAGGTGCAACGCCGTGTGTAATTTTTCCCGCGTTTAGCCATTTTTCGGACATCGACTCATCTCGCGCGCACGCGTGTCGTGCTCGCGTCTCATCGTGCACCTCGCTCTCGAGGTTGTTGAAACTCACGTTGACTGTTCTCACGAGTGTTCTTTTTTCCTTTGGTTTATACTCATCGCGCGTTTAATCGGGTTTTTCGTGATTTTCGATTGGCTTTTCGTGTGGTTTGTCAGTGTCGCGGTTGAACACTCACGTACATCCGTGCATTACGGTCGACCTTCTCGTGCGCGCGTGTGCGTTTTCGCGCATCGTGGTTCTCACTCACGGTTTTTTGGACATTCTCATCGTACGCGCTCGTATATTCGTTCTCGTGTCTCATTGGGTCTCGTTCGCGAGAATTTTCTTGGACTGCTCAACGTACTCGTGTGCTGAAGTGTACGCATACTCGTTTAGGGTTTTGATATTTCTCCTTTCTGTTTTTTCTCATCGCGTTTCGCTCATACAGCCACCTCGCGTGACTCGTACTCAGTCTCTTTCGCCATGGGTGACGACGAGAAAGACGCATCTCAGGAGACAAAAATGACCTCTGGCAGGAAATCGCCAACTGCCACCCCTCACCTGAAGGTGCCAACAACGGATGCGCTCAGTACGCGCTCATCGTCACGGAACAGCTCACCGGATCGGTTGCCGTACGATCTCCAGCTCAAAATGGAGACTCAAATGCGGCGAGTCGAACTCCATGACGATGCCCACACCTTTTTACCAGCGGACGCGAGTGAGACCACGCTCGTCGAGATCAACGCGTAGATTGAGGAGTTTGAAAAAGTCCACAGGGCCTTCCTCAAGGAACACGAAATCCTTGAGGCCAACTGGCCGGTAGCTCAGAAATCTCACGAGTATTTCTCGGGTCGAGCTCATCTAAAGGCGTGTCGTGCCTACTCCTCATATCGGAGAGCAGCATTGAAGCTCAAGGCTGCGCTCACACCACCTACGGTCAACTCAAGGTCCGCTCAATCGGAAGAAGATCCGCAGGCGTTCCACACTCGTCTGCCCCACATCAAGATGCCAAGATTCAAGGGGGAGTACGCGGAATGGCCCGCGTTCATGGAAATGTTCAAAACACTCATCCTCGACAACGGTCAGCTCAAGGACGTCGAGCGTCTTCATTATTTGCGGACTTGTCTCGATGGAGAGCCCGCGCAATTGATCTCAAACCTCGCGCTCACCGGTGCCTCGCTCAAACCCACGTGGCAAATACTTGCCTCGAGATACGAGAACAAACGGTTGCATATCCAATCTCACCTGGATACCATGTTTGACGTGGCACCACTTACGTCGAAGAGTGCAACCGGACTCAATCAGCTCATCTCAACGGTGTCGGAGGCGAGCACCGCGCTATGCTCACTTGGGGTGGACCTGAATCTGTGGGAGTGTGCTCTGGTTCACCATGTCTCACGAAAATTGGATCGCTCATCTCGGGAGGCTTGGGAGACCTCTCTCGGATCCTCGCAAGAATATCCGACTTTCGAAGAACTTGTCCAGTTCATGACCGCTCGTGCACGAGCGCTCGAGAGGATCGAGGGTGCGTCGGGAGGTACAACCGGAACAATAAAGGGAGCTGTCTCAAAGAAGACAGCATCAGCTCATCAGGCGTCGGCCATCACGCAATCACGGTCAGTTCATACAAGGGACGACTCATCAGCTGTGAGATCAGGCCGCTATCCCTGCGACCTGTGCAAGGATGACCACTTCGTGGTCATGTGCCCGAAGTTTCGTTCACTCAAGGTCAAGGAACGTCGTCAGTTCGCAATGGATAAACGGCTCTGTTATAATTGCCTTGGCCGACACAGTGCGAAGATGTGCCGTTCCAAGCAAGGATGCAAGGAATGTAAGGCGAGTCATCACACGATGTTGCACGAGACGACTTCATCGGGCTCACAACAGCGGATCACGCCATCGACTTCAACGGCTCAATCGGAGCCGGCTCAGAGCTCCTCATCGTTCGCTCACTGAAGTCTTGGTGCAGTCGTCAACTCATCGACACAGCTCAATCCGTCTCGCTCAACGCTGCTCGCCACAGCCATCGCTCACGTGAACTTATCGGTAACAACTCATCGTGTCCGGCTCTTGATAGACCCAGGATCGGAATTAACATTTGCATCAGAACAGCTCATCGGTCAACTCCACATTCCTCGAACACGTTCCACGATATCGATCATTGGTATCGGTGGAACACAGTCAACCCAGACTCGAGGCATCGCTCAATTTACGCTTCAATCAACTCACTACTCGCACACAGTTACGGTTCAAGCTCACATTTTGAGAACGGTTACCTCGATCTTACCTTCTTTCGAGGCTCCAAGGCAAGAGTGGCCTCACTTAGACCACCTCAAGCTGGCTGATCCGGACTTTCTCACACCACGGCCAATCGACATCATCATCGGAGCAGATCATTATGGTCAGATCATCAAGCCTAACATTATCAAAGGCTTGACCTCGATGCCGATCGCGCAATTCTCAATTTTTGGGTGGCTCATCCTTGGACCAGTGCATGTTGCCTCACCAGCGACATCTGTAGCGCACACGATATCGATTCAACAGGAGGATACCTCTCTTCAAGAGCTGCTCACAAAATTCTGGGTTCAAGAGGAGCTGCCGAGAGATACAGCTCACCAACTCACCTCCGAGGAGGGAGAGTGCGAGACTCACTTCAGGACAACGCACTCGAGAGACTCAAAGGGTCGATACATAGTTCGCCTCCCGCTCAAGCAGTCACGCTCACACTTGGGTGACTCATACAGTACAGCTCATCGATGCTGGAGGCACATGCTCAGGCGACACGCTCGGGATGCCGAGTATCGGGAACTCTACCAACAATTTATGGCAGAGTATGAGTCGCTCGGTCACATGGTCAAGCCAACGAACGCCTCACCTGGTAGCTCAGCGCACTATTACTTGCCGCATCATGGTGTTCTCGAACCCGACAGCACGACAACCAAGCTGCGGGTGGTGTTCAATGGCTCAAGTGCCACCACATCAGGCCACTCAATCAACGATCTCATGCACACTGGTGCTAAATTGCAGCTTGACATCCCGGACGTTCTCATCTGGATTCGTACTCATCGGTATCTCTTTGCTACGGACATCACGAAAATGTTCCGGCAAATACAAGTCCATAAAGACGATTGGGACTTACAACGGATATTGTGGATCGATAACCAGCTCAACGCCGTGCCATATCAGCTCACCACGGTGACTTACGGTACCAAGGCAGCTCCATTCCTTGCCGTTCGCACTCTGCTTCAACTGGCAGAGGACGAAGGTCATCGATTCCCATTGGCATTACCACCGCTCAAATTTGGAAGATATGTCGATGACATCTTCGGGGGTGCGGATTCACTCTCGCAACTCATTGAAACAGCTCATCAACTGAAGAACTTGTGTGACGCGGGTGGATTTCCGCTAGCCAAGTGGCACTCAACCGATCAAAACCTGCTCACGGCAGTCTCATCGGCGAGCACATCAACCATGACCATCTCACTCGACGACTGCGAGACCAAGATTCTCGGAATACATTGGCTCCCACACGAAGACAAATTTGTGTTCTCATCGAAATTCTCTGCTCACACAGACAAGCTCACGAAGCGTCACATTCTTTCGGAGGTGGCGCAGATCTTCGATCCACTTGGTTTCATCTCACCCGTCACGATTCGTGCAAAAATGTTGTTGCAAGAACTCTGGCTGCACAAACTCCACTGGGACGACTCATTGCCGTCTCAGATCTCAACACGTTGGCAAATGCTCAGAGAAGACCTCTCAAACCTGGCCAGGCTCTCATTACCTCGATGGCTCAACACATGGAACGACTCAATAGTCGAAATACATGGATTCTCTGATGCGTCACAACTTGCGATGTCAGCTGTTGTCTACATCGTCAGTTTCTCACCGTCCACTGGCGCTCAGGCGTCCCTGGTGTGCTCCAAAACGAAGGTTGCACCTCTCAACCGACTCACAATCCCGAGTCTTGAACTCACAGCAGCGCTGCTACTCGCACGACTCATAAATTATGCCCAAGCTACATTGAAGATGGACATGCGCGCAACTCATTTGTGGACGGATTCTCAAGTTACGCTCATGTGGATCAGATCTCACGCGTCGCGCTGGAAGGACTACGTCAGAAACAGGGTCGCGCTCATTCAAGAGCTCACACCGAATGCTCAATGGCGACATGTTCCTGGCACGAGTAATCCAGCAGACTGCGCCTCACGAGGCGTAACGACAGCTCAGCTCAAAGATCACTCACTGTGGTGGACGGGACCACCATGGATGACTCAATCAATGGAATCATGGCCAACTCAACCCCCGGTCTCGGACAAGCTCTGTGTACAGGAGATTCGTCCGGGCATCTCACTAGTCGTCGCCGCTCCAGATGTGGACTATCACTGGGATCTCATCTACAGGGTTTCCTCTATTAAAAAATTGTTTCGTCTCACTGCGATCTGTTTCAGGGTTGCCCTCAAGTTACGAAGAAAACTTGACTCACCGGTTGTCGTCATACCATCGGAGGCCATGCGACAGGCAACTCATTTCTGGATAAAGGCGACTCAAGCGGCGTACTTCTCGTCAGAGCTCAATACGCTCAACCCAGGGTCGACGCTACCGCGTGGCCACGCGTTCACTCGACTGACGGCATTTGTCGACGGGCAAGGCATCATTCGAGTTGGGGGACGTCTCACTCAATCAACACTCACGCAGGAAGGAAAGCATCCAGCAATCCTTCCACGTAACGCAAGGTTATCGCTCATGCTCATCGATCACGCTCATCAACGCACGTTACATGGAGGAACTCAGCTCACCCTAGCTCAAGTCCGACAATCCTATTGGATTCTCGGAGGACGGGCACCGGTGAAATCCCACATCCTACGGTGTGTTGTGTGTGCTCGGCAGAGGGGGATCCGTGTCCATCAACTGATGGGCCAACTACCTCTCTCTCGGGTTACACCTTCACGTCCATTTCTACATACGAGTGTGGATTACGCAGGACCGCTCACCCTCAAGACATGGAAGGGTAGAGGCTCAAAAACATACAAGGGTTGGATTTGTGTCTTCGTGTGTTTCTCAACTTCGGCTGTACGCCTGGAGGTCGTCAGCGATTACTCAACGGAAGGTTTCATCGCCACCTATCGGCGGTTCACAGCTCGACGGGGGATAGCTCATACACTATATTCGGACTGTGGCACCAACTTCGTTGGTGCAGACGCCGCACTCCGTCGACTGTTCGATCAGAGCTCTCACGAACATCAACTCATCGCGTCGGTTCTCTCAGGCGACAACAGTCAGTGGAGGTTCAATCCACCAGCGGCGCCGCACATGGGCGGCAAGTGGGAAGCAGTAGTGAAGTCGGCGAAGTTTCACCTCAGGCGTACTGTAGGTGAAACATTACTCACTTTCGAAGAGCTCAGCCCACTGCTCTCACAGATCGAGGCAATACTCAACTCTCGCCCACTCGAACCGCTCAGTGATGACCCCTCAGATGTGTCAGCACTCACTCCGGGTCACTTTCTCATCGGGAATGCACTCACTACGTTGCCGGAGCCATCATTGTTGGACTTGGCGAGCTCAAGGCGCTCACATTGGCAGCTCATTCAGAATCGAGTGCAAACGTTTTGGGCTCAATGGTCCGCTCACTATCTACAACGACAGCAATCGATCTCGAAGTGGCATCATCCATCGAACATAATCAAGGTCGGCTCGCTTGTTCTGCTCACTGACGAACGCTTCCCACCGTGCAAATGGCCCCTTGCACGTGTGTTGGAACTTCATCCGGGGAGAGACGGACTCGCAAGGGTAGCGACGCTCAAGACCGCCACCACCACGCTCACTAGACCGCTCACGAAACTCGCTCCTCTGCCAACTCCTCAACCAGATCACCAGGACAACGCTCATCAGCAATAATCGCTGATGGGGGGAGAATGTTGAATAATAATCGTGTATAGCGCGGCTGTGTCGGTAGGGCGGCTAGCCGCTGCGTGGCAGCACTTCACGGGCCCACTCAACGACGATATCACGTGCGCCTGTGGCGCACGCGCTCTCGCCCCAGGGGGGGAGACGCCGGCAACGTACATAGGGTATTGTCAGTGTTGGAAAATTAATGGCCGCGATACCGCACACTGCTTGTTCTCAACGTCTGCTCTTTTCTTTTGACTCGCTCATAAAGTACTCTCATTTTATCATTAACGTGAATTTTCGGGTTGCTCACTATCGGGTTATTTCAAGAAGCATGCCATTGGTGTCGTGAGATCTGTACGACTCTCGACAGGTGGTTTGCAAGCTCATGGTGATCGCGTCGGTTACAGACGCCGCGGTCTTCTCGTGAAGAGTTTCGTGCGACGTGAATTTATACAATCGCGCCGGGCGATACGTGCTCGATCAAATTCATAGTTTTGCTCATTGTCGTACTCAACTTGACCATCATTGTATATAGTTTTTTTCGTTGATTTTTTCTAAATAAACATTTATCTATTGTTACATAAACACGTGTGCGTCGATATATTATTTTTCCATCTTCGTCCCACTATCATCCTACTCATCGTCAATTCTCAAACACTTACGGTTAAAATCGCGTAGTCGGGTCGATTTAAAACAAAAATAAATTTTTTTTTCCCACAGATACCTTTAAAGCCTTATATTTTTTTTTCCCCTCTCTCGTTGTATAAAACGAAACCATTCGAATCTGACTCTTCTCCATAACTATTAACCTACTACATTCACGTATTATTTCTTTGTTTTATTTTTATATCTAATCACTCGGAAGCGAGTGTGTTCGATTTTCTTCTGTTACAGGAAAACCAGGAGGAAAGCATATGTATGAACAAGTAGATATGTACGAGTGAATATATGTGTATGGAAATAAAAATATATATTTGTTGAGATATATTCAACAATGCTCGGATCCTACACCATCGTAGTGACGATCGCCATGGCCCTCTATACGAGCGCCCAACCCGTCTACAAAATTCAACTAACTCCTGACCACCCTGGCATCGTGTACGAGCGTCTACCGGACATCCGGGTTACTACGACGGATTTGAAAATCGTAACGTCCCTCGACATAGAGTGGCTTCTTCTATCCCGACAACCATGGGGTTTAGATGAGACAGAAGAACTCTCGCGAACGTGCCGAACCCACTTTAACGACACTCAATGCCGCACTTTGCTCCCGGAAGCCAGATTTAACGGACGCAAACTGACAATTGAAGTTCTCAAAAATCAACTGAGAGCCCTCGTCGCCCCGTCGAAGTCAATCCAAGGGCCCAGGCGACCCGCAACGCGCGGAGCTCCCCTCGCCTTCGTGGGAACCATCTCCAACGCCCTCTTTGGCACCTTGGATGAAGAAGACGCCGCGAGATACAACCACGAAATCAGTACGCTCGAAAAAAAATGGCTTAGAGTTAACACGTCTGGTCCAAAACGCCACCCACGTCATCCGCGGGGCAATAAACCGAATAGACGCACACACGCACGTCGTCGACTATGAACTTCAATTTCTTCACCGTGCCGCCATCGAAGTCGAGACAACGTTGCGCGGGGAAATCAAAGAATTAAACCGTTTAAATTACATCACACATTTACTCAGTTTATCCGCCAATCTTCTCGACTCTGCAGACACCTACATTGGCACCTTAAAACGATTCATAGACGCAATCCATCACCTTCAACTCGGCATATTACACCCGGACATACTTTCGGTAGACCAACTGACCACAGCGGCTCAACATATTCAAGATACCACGTCATCTCTGGAATTTCCCATCGCTATAAATGACTTGCGAGCAACCGATCTCACAAGCATCAGCCGCATAAAAACGAGCTATCAGCAGGGACGATTGCTCGTGAGTATCACCTTACCGCTGCTGGAAGCGAAACCGTTCCAAGTACATCGAATGTACCCCTGCCTCCGTCCACAAAACCATCATGGAAATTCAACGGGCACCGCATATATTCAGCCCAGACAGCCATACCTTGCTTGGTCAAACGAGCAAGGAAAATTTTTCACATTCGATGATTCATATTTAAAACAATGTCTTCATCTCCAAGACGGTTACGCTTGCCCGCTCCACTCCGCGTTACGTGACATAAACGACGACACGTGTGAAGCGCGACTACTCGTGTCACCCGCGGACACGTCTCTACGTGGTTGTGACATTCGAGTAACACGATATCACCAACCACAGTGGACGTTCCTTACGCACACACTCGGATGACTCTATTCACTCGAGACGCCAGTGAATCTGCAAATCCAATGCCGAGACGGAACGAATGCGAATATCGTCCTTCGTGACACCGGGATTATACAATTCCACCCTGGGTGCACGGGTTATGCTCCTCACATCACTCTCCCCGCCACGAACGAAATACCATCGTCAATCGACCGAATGCACTGGCCATCGATAACCCTGAACATCAGTGAAATATCCATCCCAATTGCCAAAACCTACAAAGAAAATCTCGATCCACTGATCCTCGCTCCCCGACTTCCCTCGATTGGCGAACTCCTCTCCGCTTCAGACGCAAGCCTCGCTGTCATCGAGGCCCACCTAGATTTCCTTGCAACCAAAGAAAAGGAAACTCGATGGTATCGAAAAACGGAGTCCTGGACATTTGGCGGAATCGGTATCGCCATCGTGTCATCGATCGGCCTGTTACTCTACGGATTTCGAGCAACAATACCCGGAATCCTCCTGGGATGCTACCGATGCCGTCGAAGACAACGAAAAGTCACCTCTATTTAAGCAGAAGACATCCCCCTCCGAACCATCGCAGAACTTCAACCACTACAACCAACGGTAGAGCCAAGCCGAGCGACAAGTATCCAAACACCCCGTCCGGCGACGACCGGAGTCAAAATAGTAGTATAACTCAACGATGGGGTGAGCAAAAAAAAAAAAATATATATATATATATATGAGCGATTCCACGTGACTTCAGCCACTCAAAAAAAAAATTTTCTACAAATAATTTTAAAAAATTGAGCTATTATTTTGCAATATATTCACCGAGTGCCGATTTTTTAAAAATTTTTTTGACGGTTTTATCGTTAATTGAAGTTTTTTTGTATTTTTCCATTCAAATGGCTGTATCTTTGGCAGGGTTTGACGTATTTACATTTGCAAAAAAACGAAAATGTGCGTCTTTTTAAGGCCTTCCAGAAAAAAATTACTTTAGATTCTATTGAGCAAGTTGCACGTCCGTTTCAGGGCAAAATATGCAAAAATATTTTTTTTCTCAAAAAATGCATTTTTAATTTTTTTTTTCAAAATTGCCCCGAATTCTGAATACCAAAAAAGAATTTTTGGTATTTTTTATATCGTGGGACCGGCAATCGGTAATGCGTAATTTTACCGATTTCATTAATAGATTTTTTTCAGTTTGATTTTTTTTTTTTTCATGGGCTCCAGTCACTTTACGCGAGTTCAGTAGCCTCCTTGAACGAGAATCTAATGATAATCAATGCTCGTTGAATCGCGTGAAGCGAAAAAATCAAACTGTAAAAAATCTATTAATGAAATGGGTAAAATTACGCATTACCGATTGCCGGTCCCACGATATAAAAAATACCAAAAATTCTTTTTTGGTATTCAGAATTCGGGGCAATTTTGAAAAAAAAAAATTAAAAATGCATTTTTTGAGAAAAAAAATATTTTTGCATATTTTGCCCTGAAACGGACGTGCAACTTGCTCAATAGAATCTAAAGTAATTTTTTTCTGGAAGGCCTTAAAAAGACGCACATTTTCGTTTTTTACAAATGTAAATACGTCAAACCCTGCCAAAGATACAGCCATTTGAATGGAAAAATACAAAAAAACTTCAATTAACGATAAAACCGTCAAAAAAATTTTAAAAAAATCGGCACTCGGTGAATATATTGCAAAAAAATAGCTCAATTTTTTGAAATTATTTGTGAAAAAATTTTTTTTTGAGTGGCTGAAGTCACGTGGAATCGCTCATATATATATATAAAAATGTGTATGTGCATATAGATATATAAATTATCAAAAAAAAAAAAACTTATTATATATATATATATATATATATTTATGTGTATCTATATGGGTATACAGGTGTATACATATACACCTGTATATATATTAATCAGGAGATAGCTAGCTATAATTGGGACAACAGTAACAAAAATGCGCGGGTACATCATGGACCACGCATGTATGCGTATGCGCATAGGGGTGATTAAATTATATATGTATATGTATATGTATATATATATATATATATATGTATATATATATATATATATATATGTATATATATATATATTTATATGTGTGTGTGTGTGTGTGTGTATGTATGTATATATAGGTGTTCCAATAACTATTAGGACCTCAGATATCTTCGAAACTACTAGGTTCACAGAACTATTTGCTGAATCAAAGTTGCACAGCACGAAGGGGGCCATCCAATGATACCAAAGTGCCTACTCCCACCCCCACCCCCAGCCCAGGGGGTGGGGCAACTTCAAAATCTTAAATGGGAATCCCTATTTTTTATTGCAGATTCGGATTCCCCATAAAAAAATACGTAACTTTTATTTGAAATTTTTTTTTCGATTCGTGATAGATGGCGCTGTAATCGCAAAAAATCCCCGAAAGTACAGAAAGGCGATAATACTTACAGTTTCGGTGGTAAATCGAATCACTACGTTCATAGTAAAGGTTCGAAATGACGACCATTAGTATCAATGCAACATTGAATTCTTTTTTCGATTGATTGACCTGCAAGTTTTACAGCGTCGGAACTTATTGATGCACAGGCTGTAATTATTCTTTGTTGCATATCTTCACGTGTAGTTGGTACTTCCTTGTAAACGTTATCTTTTAATGTTCCCCATAAAAAGAAGTCTAACGGCGTTAAGTCTGGGGAACGAGCTGGCCACGATATTGGACCGCCGCGTCCAATCCAACGATTTCGAAATTTTATTTCTAGTTGCCTTCGTGCAACCAATGAATAATGGGCTGGACATCCATCATGTTGATACCACATGGCTTGTCGTGTAAATAAAGGCACCTCTTCTAGCAAAGGTCCCAATGTATCTTTGATAAAATTACTGTAGGTGTTGCGATTCAAATTTCCATTGATAAAAAAAGGACCAATAATTTTAGCACCTATGATTCCGCACCATACGTTCACAGACCATTGCCTCTGGTGTTCAACCTGCCGCAGCCAATGTGGATTTTCCGTTGCCCAGAAATGCATGTTATGCAAATTAACGTTCCCATGATTTGTGAATGTTGCCTCATCAGTAAATAAAACGGTATTAAGAAATGACTCATTGTGTTGAATCTGACGTTGAACAGTTCGACAAAACTCTACGCGATTCATGAAGTCGTTCCCATGCAATTCTTAGTGAAGACTAACATCGTACGGGTGATATTTGTGACGGTGCAAAATGCGGTGTACGCTGGTCGTGGAAATGCCAGATTCTTTTTGAATTTGTCGCAAACTAATGTGAGGATCTCGAAACACACTTGCGAGCACACCGATTTCCATTTCTTCATTCGTTACAGGTTTCTGGCGTACACTACTTCGGACACTTGAGCTACCGGTTTGCCTAAGTTTATCACACACATTTTTAAATGTTTGACACGAAGGCTGAGACCGACTCGGATATCGTTCACAATACAAGGTTCTTGCCCTTACAGAATTTTGTTGGCATTCGCCATAAATGAGAAGCATATCGACTTGCTCTTCAAACGGATACATTGTACTCGATTGGCCGATTTATCGATACTAATCGTATCATGTTTATCTTATGATGCAAACTATTTGAAGTGTCCTTGAAACAGTGTTTATTTTCAGTGAAGGAAGCCGTACGTATTATCATCTTTCTGTACTTTCTGTACCTGTCGAAGGAATGTGTACATAAATACACACTACCGTGCGACTGTGTTTACTATAAACGTAGTAATTTGATTTACCACCGAAACTGTAAGTATTATCGCCTTCCTGTACTTTCGGGGATTTTTTGCGATTACAGCGCCATCTATCACGAATCGAGAAAAAAATTTCAAATAAAAGTTACGTATTTTTTTATGGGGAATCCGAATCTGCAATAAAAAATAGGGGTTCCCATTTAAGATTTTGAAGTTGCCCCACCCCCTGGGCTGGGGGTGGGGGTGGGAGTAGGCACTTTGGTATCATTGGATGGCCCCCTTCGTGCTGTGCAACTTTGATTCAGCAAATAGTTCTGTGAACCTAGTAGTTTCGAAGATATCTGAGGTCCTAATAGTTATTGGAACACCCTGTATATGTATGTGTATGTGTGTATGTGTACATGTGTGGTTGCATTTTACGTCTATATACACCTAATTAAATTGCGAGAGCGAATCGTTTTTTTTTTAGTTCTACAAAGTAAGCAATTTTGGTTCTCTTCGTTCAATCTACCTTCCCGACCCCCTCACCGCGAGCGACGGTCTCAGATCACACCAGGCATCTACTCACATATCATAACAATTAGACAGAGAATTTTTCTAATGATGTAAAGGTAGCTATGTGTGCGGATTCGTCCGTGCCCGCGCGAAATCGCGAGAGCAACCCATATCGGTTACACGGGAACGACTGTCAAAACAATTCATGCCGTATAAACCAAACACACTACAAATTCGCGACTTACGATCGCGCTTACGATGCACCCCGAAGACCGTATATACAGCCGCGAATCCTCGAATTAAATCAGTTTTAAAACGAATCCCAACATGAACCACACTATCAACAACTTCGCGGTCGAGCAAATCGAAGGGACCGGCAGAATCAACGTCGTACGAGTCGACAACCCGCAACGGGTGTGGGTCCGCCTATTACCCGCCACCGAAATCGAAAACCGGTGGCAACGATTCATGGAGTTCCTCGCGGCTGGCTTGTGGGACCTCCCCCGAATCACGGAGGAAGAAATCTACCCCGGTTCACCGGCACTTTGGCGGCCAGAACCAGGGACGAATATCCGGGTAGCATGCACCGACGAATTCGAAGATCCACGGAGCATACCTATCTACTCCGGCGACAACGGGATGACCGACTTAGCCGACATCGACGAGCTGTATTGCTTACCAGCCGTGCTACGCAGCATCCCGTGGACACTCGTGGTCTGCGGCCTCGCCGGAATCCGGCCCAACGACCCTCCGACATGGTCCAACGAGTGCAACCACCGTCTCCGGAGACTCGAGGGTCACACCATCATCATGGAGATCCTTCGTCGGGACAGCGCCACGGATACCGTATGGGTAAAGTTTCGGGGCACCGCCGTTGCCGACAAGGAAAACGTGTCCTCGGTCGCCGATCTTTTGGTCGACGGGGGGCACGCAAAATACTCCAGGGCAACGAGACGGTTTTCCTGGGGAAACGTCGGCGGTCAATTCGGAGACAGGTCGCAAGTACAGAAAACAGCGACCCTCCTGGCAGCTTGTCGAAGCTCCCCAGAATCTCCACCACCGGAAGCACGCCAAGCAGTCCACCCTACCACCCCAGAGGACACATTAGAGGACGAAACACCCACTGAACGCCAGGACGACCCGGACGAACCACCAAGACCCCGCTACCTCCCACTCGAATGGAGCAACGGAATATATAACAGCGCCGGGGAAACAACGGAAAACGAATAAAATAAATAAAATAAATAAAATAAATAAAATAAATAAAATAAATAAAATAAATAAAATAAATAAAATAAATAAAATAAATAAAATAAATAAAATAAATAAAATAAATAAAATAAATAAAATAAATAAAATAAATAAAATAAATAAAATAAATAAAATAAATAAAATAAATAAAATAAATAAAATAAATAAAATAAATAAAATAAATAAAATAAATTCCGGCATACATATCCTGTAATACACACATTTTAGTACACACACACATAATCCTTTGTAGAAATAGCAAAAAAAAAAAAAAGAAAGATAGAAATCATATATATCTTCTTCCTGTTTTGTTTATTCCGCGTACGAATACCCCACGTCCAACCGCATCAGCAATCGTAAACGTTGCTCTCGTGTCCCCGCGATGCTTGGCGGAAGATGCGCACATAGCTGCCTTAGAATATATGTATATCTACTTTATAAGCACCGGACCTCGTAGTATAAGTCTTCATATGAGCCAACTCATTAACGCTCGCTACCGTATGCTGACGCGACAGATTTCACCGGACGAACCAGCAACCCAACCGGAGAATCGATCCCGCAAATTGACCGTTTTTGGACCTCGGAGATTGCATCCCCAAGCTCCAATCTAACAAGGGGGGTGTTATATCCCGATCGAATCGGAATATTCTTATATAATCTTATATTGCGAAATGTCATCTCTCCGCGGTAAAATTGCTGTTTCGTCCATGAAACCTGACACCAGCTTCACAAAGAAGCCGCGCGCGTGATCTGCCACGCGAGTGTCGGAATGTTTTTTATCTTCTTACATATCTAGTTACTCGAACGATCCTCGATCGAAACTGAAATAGACGTCGCGTGACGAGAAACGTGCGCGGAGCGTTGCACCAAAAATGTACCATCAGCTGGTCACGACCTTGAGGGCAATTAACCGAAGTCAAAAGACTTCGACCGAGGCAAAAGACTTCGCCTAAGGTCGAAGACTTCGACTAAAGTCAAAGACTTCGACGAAGGGACAAAGCGGGAGAAACTCATGACGATTGCAGAAAATCAACCGATCATGTCGACTTGGGAAACTAAGGAATCGAAGATCATCAGTCTTTCTTTAAATTCTGAACTCGTCAGTGCTCACACCCCGAGCGTCGTCCTGACTCTCGCTTGTCTCTTCGTCGGTAGTTAGCGCGTGTCTTCGGCCCTTCTGGCCAAGCCTTTCCACCCGAGGGATCGGAAAGTCATCGAGGTGAGCGTTCTAATAATTCTATCGCGAGTGATCGGCGTCAGAATAAGAAAGAACTCACCCTATATTTTATACACAAATTATTATCTCAAACAACGTCGGAACCTCTGTGAAAAGCGTTCCACTAATAAATAACCTAAAGACTCAGTTCCGGAAAGCAGTGAAACCTCTGCGAAAAGCGTTCCATCTGCTCTACGAAACATCGAACCAATCAACATCCAAAATCCAAACCAGACCTTTGTACGAACGAAAAGAACCACGACTACGAACCATATTGTAAGTAATATTAAGATTATTGTAACGCTTCTTTTCTAACCTAATTCTATTATTTTCTGAATAAATCGAATATAACATAAACAGATACGCCTAGCGTTTTAATGGTATTCCTAAAAATATAAATTAAAATAGCCCTTCCTACAACTCAGGGCTTAACAGCAACATCGATTTCGACCAAATCCGTCGAATCTTCGTTCCCAGCTACAAAAATGGTTGTTTCTGGTTGGAAACGTGTGAAAAACCATAGTTTCATCCAACTTTGTGTGATTCTTGCAAAATCGAGCATTTCGAACTAACCGTTCGCCCGTAACGTCGATTTCGACAAGATTCGAGGGTATCGTGAGTTCGTCGAAGTTTCCGTTCAAAACGCCAATGATTCGCTATTACAGCCAAACTTCCGTGACTTTCTTGCTCGAAACGGTTGAAATGCGTTCATTCCGTGCAAATGAAGGAATTTCATGCATTTCGACCGATCGCGAACGGTTTGGTCGTTCGCAACATCGATTTCGACCAAATTCGTCGAATCTTCGTTCCCAGCTACAAAAATGGTTGTTTCTGGTTGGAAACGTGTGAAAAACCTTAGTTTCATCCAACTATGTGTGATTCTTGCAAAATCGAGCATTTCGAACTAACCGTTCGCCTGTAACGTCGATTTCGACAAGATTCGAGGGTACCGTGAGTTCGTCGAAGTTTCCGTTCAAAACACTAATGATTCGCTATTGCAGCCAAACTTCCGTGACTTTCTTGCTCAAAACGGTTAAAATGCGTTCATTCCGTGCAAATAAAGGAATTTCATGTATTTCGACCGATCGCGAACGGTTTGGTCGTTCGCAACATCGATTTCGACCAAATTCGTCGAATCTTCAATCCCAGCTAAAAAAATGGTTGTTTCTGGTTGGAAACCTGTGAAAAACCTCAGTTTCATCCAACTATGTGTGATTCTTGCAAAATCGAGCATTTCGAACTAACCGTTCGCCCGTAACGTCGATTTCGACAAGATTCGAGGGTATCGTGAGTTCGTCGAAGTTTCCGTTCAAAACGCCAATGATTCGCTATTACAGCCAAACTTCCGTGACTTTCTTGCTCGAAACGGTTGAAATGCGTTCATTCCGTGCAAATGAAGGAATTTCATGCATTTCGACCGATCGCGAACGGTTTGGTCGTTCGGAACATCGATTTCGACCAAATTCGTCGAATCTTCGTTCCCAGCTACAAAAATGGTTGTTTCTGGTTGGAAACGTGTGAAAAACCTTAGTTTCATCCAACTATGTGTGATTCTTGCAAAATCGAGCATTTCGAACTAACCGTTCGCCTGTAACGTCGATTTCGACAAGATTCGAGGGTACCGTGAGTTCGTCGAAGTTTCCGTTCAAAACACTATTGATTCGCTATTGCAGCCAAACTTCCGTGACTTTCTTGCTCAAAACGGTTGAAATGCGTTCATTCCGTGCAAATAAAGGAATTTCATGTATTTCGACCCATCGCGAACGGTTTGGTCGTTCGCAACATCGATTTCGACCAAATTCGTCGAATCTTCAATCCCAGCTAAAAAAATGGTTGTTTCTGGTTGGAAACCTGTGAAAAACCTTAGTTTCATCGAACTATGTGTAATTCGTGCGAAATCAAGCATTTCGAACTAACCGTTCGCCCGTAACGTCGATTTCGACAAGATTCGAGGGTATCGTGAGTTCGTCGAAGTTTCCGTTCAAAACACCAATGATTCGCTATTGCAGCCAAATTTCGGTAACTTTCTTGCTCGAAACGGTTGAAATGCGTTCATTCCGTGCAAATGAAGGAATTTCATGCATTTCGACCGATCGCGAACGGTTTGGTCGTTCGCAACATCGATTTCGACCAAATTCGTCGAATCTTCGTTTCCAGCTACAAAAATAATGGTTTCTGGTTGGAAACGTGTGAAAAACCTTAGTTTCATCCAACTATGTGTGATTCTTGCAAAATCGAGCATTCCGAACTAACTGTTCGCCCGTAACGTCGATTTCGACAAGATTCGAGGGTATCGTGAGTTCGTCGAAGTTTCCGTTCAAAACACCAATGATTCGCTATTGCAGCCAAACTTCCGTGACTTTCTTGCTCGAAACGGTTGAAATGCGTTTATTCCGTGCAAATGAAGGAATTTCCTGCATTTCGACCGATCGCGAACGGTTTGGTCGTTCGCAACATCGATTTCGACCAAATTCGTCAAATCTTCGTTCCCAGCTAAACAAATGGTTGTTTCTGGTTGGAAACCTGTGGAAAACCTCAGTTTCATCCAACTATGTGTGATTCTTGCAAAATCGAGCATTTCGAACTAACCGTTCGCCCGTAACGTCGATTTCGACAAGATTCGGGGGTATCGTGAGTTCATCGAAGTTTCCGTTCAAAACACCAATGATTCGCTATTGCAGCCAAACTTCCGTGACTTTCTTGCTTGAAACGGTTGAAATGCATTCATTCCGTGCAAATGAAGGAATTTCATGCATTTCGACCGATCGCGAACGGTTTGGTCGTTCGCAACATCGATTTCGACCAAATTCGTCGAATCTTAGTTCCCAGCTATAAATGGTTGTTTCTGGTTAAAAACGCGTAAAAAACCTTAGTTTCATCCAACTATGTGTGATTCTTGCAAAATCGAGCATTTCGAACTAACCGTTCGCCCGTAACGTCGATTTCGACAAGATTCGAGGGTATCGTGAGTTCATCGAAGTTTCCGTTCAAAACACCAATGATTCGCTATTGCAGCCAAACTTCCGTGACTTTCTTGCTTGAATCGGTTGAAATGCATTCATTCCGTGCAAATGAAGGAATTTCATGCATTTCGACCGATCGCGAACGGTTTGGTCGTTCGCAACATCGATTCCGACCAAATTCGTCAAATCTTCGTTCCCAGCTAAAAAAATGGTTGTTTCTGGTTGGAAACGTGTAAAAAACCTTAGTTTTATCTAACTATGTGTGATTCTTGCAAAATCGAGCATTTCGAACTAACCGTTCGCCCGTAACGTCGAGTTCGAAAAGATTCGAGGAAACCGTGAGTTCGTCGAAGTTTCCGTTCAAAACACCGATGATTCGCTATTGCAGCCAAACTTCCGTGACTTTCTTGCTCGAAACGGTCGAAATGCGTTCCTTCCGTGCAAATGAAGAATTTCATGCATTTCGACCGATCGCGAACGGTTTGGTCGTTCGCAACATCGATTTCGACCAAATTCGTCGAATCTTCGTTCCCAGCTACAAAAATGGTTGTTTCTGATTGCAAACGTGTGAAAAACCTTAGTTTCATCCAACTTTGTGTGATTCTTGCAAAATCGAGCATTCCGAACTAACTGTTCGCCCGTAACGTCGATTTCGACAAAATTCGAGGGTATCGTGAGTTCGTCGAAGTTTCCGTTCAAAACACCAATGATTCGCTATTGCAGCCAAACTTCCGTGACTTTCTTGCTTGAAACGGTTGAAATGCATTCATTCCGTGCAAATGAAGGAATTTCATGCATTTCGACCGATCGCGAACGGTTTGGTCGTTCGCAACATCGATTCCGACCAAATTCGTCAAATCTTCGTTCCCAGCTAAAAAAATGGTTGTTTCTGGTTGGAAACGTGTGAAAAACCTTAGTTTCATCCAACTATGTGTGATTCTTGCAAAATCGAGCATTTCGAACTAACCGTTCGCCCGTAACGTCGAGTTCGAAAAGATTCGAGGAAACCGTGAGTTCGTCGAAGTTTCCGTTCAAAACACCAATGATTCGCTATTGCAGCCAAACTTCCGTGACTTTCTTGCTCGAAACGGTCGAAATGCGTTCCTTCCGTGCAAATGAAGAATTTCATGCATTTCGACCGATCGCGAACGGTTTGGTCGTTCGCAACATCGATTTCGACCAAATTCGTCGAATCTTCGTTCCCAGCTACAAAAATGGTTGTTTCTGATTGCAAACGTGTGAAAAACCTTAGTTTCATCCAACTTTGTGTGATTCTTGCAAAATCGAGCATTCCGAACTAACTGTTCGCCCGTAACGTCGATTTCGACAAGATTCGAGGGTATCGTGAGTTCGTCGAAGTTTCCGTTCAAAACACCAATGATTCGCTATTGCAGCCAAACTTCCGTGACTTTCTTGCTCGAAACGGTCGAAATGCGTTCCTTCCGTGCAAATGGAGAATTTCATGCATTTCGACCGATCGCGAACGGTTTGGTCGTTCGCAACATCGATTTCGACCAAATTCGTCGAATCTTCGTTCCCAGCTACAAAAATGGTTGTTTCTGATTGCAAACGTGTGAAAAACCTTAGTTTCATCCAACTTTGTGTGATTCTTGCAAAATCGAGCATTCCGAACTAACTGTTCGCCCGTAACGTCGATTTCGACAAGATTCGAGGGTATCGTGAGTTCGTCGAAGTTTCCGTTCAAAACACCAATGATTCGCTATTAAAGCCAAACTTCCGTGACTTTCTTGCTCGAAACGGTTGAAATGCGTTCATTCCGTGCAAATGAAGGAATTTCATGCGTTTCGTTCGATCGCGACCGGTTCGGTCGTTCGCAACATCGATTTCGACCAAATTCGTCAAATCTTCGTTTCCAGCTAAAAAAATGGTTGTTTCTGGTTAGAAACGTGTGAAAAACCTTAGTTTCATCCAACTATGTGTGATTCGTGCAAAATCGAGCATTTCGAACTAACCGTTCGCCTGTAACGTCGATTTCGACAAGATTCGAGGATATCGTGAGTTCGTCGAAGTTTCCGTTCAAAACACTAATGATTCGCTATTGCAGCCAAACTTCCGTGACTTTCTTGCTCGAAACGGTTGAAATGCGTTCATTCCGTGCAAATGAAGGAATTTCATGCATTTCGACCGATCGCGAACGGTTTGGTCGTTCGCAACATCGATTTCGACCAAATTCGTCAAATCTTCGTTCCGAGCTAAAAAAATGGTTGTTTCTGGTTGGAAACGTGTGAAAAACCTTAGTTTCATCCAATTATGTGTTATTCTTGCGAAATCGAGCATTTCGAACAGACCGTTCGCCCGTAACGTCGATTTCGACAAGATTCGAGGGTATCGTGAGTTCGTCGGAGTTTCCGTTCAAAACACCACCGATTCGCTATTGCAGCCAAACTTCCGTGACTTTCTTGCTCGAAACGGTTGAAATGCGTTCATTTCGTGCAAATGAAGGAATTTCATGCATTTCGACCGATCGCGAACGGTTTGGTCGTTCGCAACATCGATTTCGACCAAATTCGTCAAATCTTCGTTCCCAGCTAAAAAATGGTTGTTTCTGGTTGGAAACCTGTGAAAAACCTCAGTTTCATCCAACTATGTGTGATTCTTGCGAAATCGAGCATTTCGAACTGACCGTTCGCCCGTAACGTCGATTTCGACAAGATTCGACGGTATCGTGCGTTCGTCGAAGTTTCCGTTCAAAACACCAATGATTCGCTATTGCAGCCAAACTTCCGTGACTTTCTTGCTCGAAACGGTTGAAATGCGTTTATTCCGTGCAAATGAAGGAATTTCCTGCATTTCGACCGATCGCGAACGGTTTGGTCGTTCGCAACATCGATTTCGACCAAATTCGTCAAATCTTCGTTCCCAGCTAAAAAAACGGTTGTTTCTGGTTAGAAACGTGTGAAAAACCTTAGTTTCATCCAACTATGTGTGATTCGTGCAAAATCGAGCATTTCGAACTAACCGTTCGCCTGTAACGTCGATTTCGACAAGATTCGAGGATATCGTGAGTTCGTCGAAGTTTCCGTTCAAAACACTAATGATTCGCTATTGCAGCCAAACTTCCGTGACTTTCTTGCTCGAAACGGTTGAAATGCGTTCATTCCGTGCAAATGAAGGAATTTCATGCATTTCGACCGATCGCGAACGGTTTGGTCGTTCGCAACATCGATTTCGACCAAATTCGTCGAATCTTCGTTTCCAGCTACAAAAATGGTTGTTTCTGATTGCAAACGTGTGAAAAACCTTAGTTTCATCCAACTTTGTGTGATTCTTGCAAAATCGAGCATTCCGAACTAACTGTTCGCCCGTAACGTCGATTTCGACAAGATTCGAGGGTATCGTGAGTTCGTCGAAGTTTCCGTTCAAAACACCAATGATTCGCTATTAAAGCCAAACTTCCGTGACTTTCTTGCTCGAAACGGTTGAAATGCGTTCATTCCGTGCAAATGAAGGAATTTCATGCGTTTCGTTCGATCGCGACCGGTTCGGTCGTTCGCAACATCGATTTCGACCAAATTCGTCAAATCTTCGTTTCCAGCTAAAAAAATGGTTGTTTCTGGTTAGAAACGTGTGAAAAACCTTAGTTTCATCCAACTATGTGTGATTCGTGCAAAATCGAGCATTTCGAACTAACCGTTCGCCTGTAACGTCGATTTCGACAAGATTCGAGGATATCGTGAGTTCGTCGAAGTTTCCGTTCAAAACACTAATGATTCGCTATTGCAGCCAAACTTCCGTGACTTTCTTGCTCGAAACGGTTGAAATGCGTTCATTCCGTGCAAATGAAGGAATTTCATGCATTTCGACCGATCGCGAACGGTTTGGTCGTTCGCAACATCGATTTCGACCAAATTCGTCAAATCTTCGTTCCGAGCTAAAAAAATGGTTGTTTCTGGTTGGAAACGTGTGAAAAACCTTAGTTTCATCCAATTATGTGTTATTCTTGCGAAATCGAGCATTTCGAACAGACCGTTCGCCCGTAACGTCGATTTCGACAAGATTCGAGGGTATCGTGAGTTCGTCGGAGTTTCCGTTCAAAACACCACCGATTCGCTATTGCAGCCAAACTTCCGTGACTTTCTTGCTCGAAACGGTTGAAATGCGTTCATTTCGTGCAAATGAAGGAATTTCATGCATTTCGACCGATCGCGAACGGTTTGGTCGTTCGCAACATCGATTTCGACCAAATTCGTCAAATCTTCGTTCCCAGCTAAAAAATGGTTGTTTCTGGTTGGAAACCTGTGAAAAACCTCAGTTTCATCCAACTATGTGTGATTCTTGCGAAATCGAGCATTTCGAACTGACCGTTCGCCCGTAACGTCGATTTCGACAAGATTCGACGGTATCGTGCGTTCGTCGAAGTTTCCGTTCAAAACACCAATGATTCGCTATTGCAGCCAAACTTCCGTGACTTTCTTGCTCGAAACGGTTGAAATGCGTTTATTCCGTGCAAATGAAGGAATTTCCTGCATTTCGACCGATCGCGAACGGTTTGGTCGTTCGCAACATCGATTTCGACCAAATTCGTCAAATCTTCGTTCCCAGCTAAAAAAACGGTTGTTTCTGGTTAGAAACGTGTGAAAAACCTTAGTTTCATCCAACTATGTGTGATTCGTGCAAAATCGAGCATTTCGAACTAACCGTTCGCCTGTAACGTCGATTTCGACAAGATTCGAGGATATCGTGAGTTCGTCGAAGTTTCCGTTCAAAACACTAATGATTCGCTATTGCAGCCAAACTTCCGTGACTTTCTTGCTCGAAACGGTTGAAATGCGTTCATTCCGTGCAAATGAAGGAATTTCATGCATTTCGACCGATCGCGAACGGTTTGGTCGTTCGCAACATCGATTTCGACCAAATTCGTCAAATCTTCGTTCCGAGCTAAAAAAATGGTTGTTTCTGGTTGGAAACGTGTGAAAAACCTTAGTTTCATCCAATTATGTGTTATTCTTGCGAAATCGAGCATTTCGAACAGACCGTTCGCCCGTAACGTCGATTTCGACAAGATTCGAGGGTATCGTGAGTTCGTCGGAGTTTCCGTTCAAAACACCACCGATTCGCTATTGCAGCCAAACTTCCGTGACTTTCTTGCTCGAAACGGTTGAAATGCGTTCATTTCGTGCAAATGAAGGAATTTCATGCATTTCGACCGATCGCGAACGGTTTGGTCGTTCGCAACATCGATTTCGACCAAATTCGTCAAATCTTCGTTCCCAGCTAAAAAATGGTTGTTTCTGGTTGGAAACCTGTGAAAAACCTCAGTTTCATCCAACTATGTGTGATTCTTGCGAAATCGAGCATTTCGAACTGACCGTTCGCCCGTAACGTCGATTTCGACAAGATTCGACGGTATCGTGCGTTCGTCGAAGTTTCCGTTCAAAACACCAATGATTCGCTATTGCAGCCAAACTTCCGTGACTTTCTTGCTCGAAACGGTTGAAATGCGTTTATTCCGTGCAAATGAAGGAATTTCCTGCATTTCGACCGATCGCGAACGGTTTGGTCGTTCGCAACATCGATTTCGACCAAATTCGTCAAATCTTCGTTCCCAGCTAAAAAAATGGTTGTTTCTGGTTGGAAACCTGTGGAAAACCTCAGTTTCATCCAATTATGTGTGATTCTTGCGAAATCGAGCATTTCGAACTAACCGTTCGCCCGTAACGTCGATTTCGACAAAATTCGAGGGTATCGTGAGTTCGTCGAAGTTTCCGTTCAAAACACCAATGATTCGCTATTGCAGCCAAACTTCCGTGACTTTCTTGCCCGAAACGGTTGAAATCCGTTCATTCCGTGCAAATGAAGGAATTTCATGCATTTCGACCGATCGCGAACGGTTTGGTCGTTCGCAACATCGATTTAGACCAAATTCGTCAAATCTTCGTTCCCAGCTAAAAAAATGGTTGTTTCTGGTTGAAAACGTGTAAAAAACCTTAGTTTCATCCAACTATGTGTGATTCTTGCAAAATCGAGCATTTCGAACTAACCGTTCGCCCGTAACGTCGATTTCGACAAGATTCGGGGGTATCGTGAGTTCATCGAAGTTTCCGTTCAAAACACCAATGATTCGCTATTGCAGCCAAACTTCCGTGACTTTCTTGCTTGAAACGGTTGAAATGCATTCATTCCGTGCAAATGAAGGAATTTCATGCATTTCGACCGATCGCGAACGGTTTGGTCGTTCGCAACATCGATTTCGACCAAATTCGTCAAATCTTCGTTCCCAGCTAAAAAAATGGTTGTTTCTGGTTGGAAACGTGTGAAAAACCTTAGTTTCATCCAACTATGTGTGATTCGTGCAAAATCGAGCATTTCGAACTAACCGTTCGCCCGTAACGTCGATTTCGACAAGATTCGAGGGTATCGTGAGTTCGTCGAAGTTTCCGTTCAAAACACCAATGATTCGCTATTGCAGCCAAACTTCCGTGACTTTCTTGCCCGAAACGGTTGAAATGCGTTCATTCCGTGCAAATGAAGGAATTTCATGCATTTCGACCGATCGCGAACGGTTTGGTCGTTCGCAACATCGATTTCGACCAAATTCGTCGAATCTTCGTTCCCAGCTACAGAAATGGTTGTTTCTGATTGCAAACGTGTGAAAAACCTTAGTTTCATCCAACTTTGTGTGATTCTTGCAAAATCGAGCATTCCGAACTAACTGTTCGCCCGTAACGTCGATTTCGACAAGATTCGAGGGTATCGTGAGTTCGTCGAAGTTTCCGTTCAAAACACCAATGATTCGCTATTGCAGCCAAACTTCCGTGACTTTCTTGCTTGAAACGGTTGAAATGCATTCATTCCGTGCAAATGAAGGAATTTCATGCATTTCGACCGATCGCGAACGGTTTGGTCGTTCGCAACATCGATTTCGACCAAATTCGTCAAATCTTCGTTCCCAGCTAAAAAAATGGTTGTTTCTGGTTGGAAACGTGTGAAAAACCTTAGTTTCATCCAACTATGTGTGATTCTTGCAAAATCGAGCATTTCGAACTAACCGTTCGCCCCGTAACGTCGAGTTCGACAAGATTCGAGGAAACCGTGAGTTCGTCGAAGTTTCCGTTCAAAACACCAATGATTCGCTATTGCAGCCAAACTTCCGTGACTTTCTGCTCGAAACGGTCGAAATGCGTTCCTTCCGTGCAAATGGAGAATTTCATGCATTTCGACCGATCGCGAACGGTTTGGTCGTTCGCAACATCGATTTCGACCAAATTCGTCGAATCTTCGTTCCCCAGCTACAAAATGGTTGTTTCTGATTGCAAACGTGTGAAAAACCTTAGTTTCATCCAACTTTGTGTGATTCTTGCAAAATCGAGCATTCCGAACTAACTGTTCGCCCCGTAACGTCGATTTCGACAAGATTCGAGGGTATCGTGAGTTCGTCGAAGTTTCCGTTCAAAACACCAATGATTCGCTATTAAAGCCAAACTTCCGTGACTTTCTCGCTCGAAACGGTTAAAATGCGTTCATTCCGTGCAAATGAAGGAATTTCATGCGTTTCGTTCAATCGCGACCGGTTCGGTCGTTCGCAACATCGATTTCGACCAAATTCGTCAAATCTTCGTTTCCAGCTAAAAAAATGGTTGTTTCTGGTTAGAAACGTGTGAAAAACCTTAGTTTCATCCAACTATGTGTGATTCGTGCGAAATCGAGCATTTCGAACTAACCGTTCGCCTGTAACGTCGATTTCGACAAGATTCGAGGGTATCGTGAGTTCGTCGAAGTTTCCGTTCAAAACACTAATGATTCGCTATTGCAGCCAAACTTCCGTGACTTTCTTGCTCGAAACGGTTGAAATGCGTTCATTTCGTGCAAATGAAGGAATTTCATGCATTTCGACCGATCGCGAACGGTTTGGTCGTTCGCAACATCGATTTCGACCAAATTCGTCAAATCTTCGTTCCGAGCTAAAAAAATGGTTGTTTCTGGTTGGAAACGTGTGAAAAACCTTAGTTTCATCCAATTATGTGTTATTCTTGCGAAATCGAGCATTTCGAACAGACCGTTCGCCCGTAACGTCGATTTCGACAAGATTCGAGGGTATCGTGAGTTCGTCGGAGTTTCCGTTCAAAACACCACCGATTCGCTATTGCAGCCAAACTTCCGTGACTTTCTTGCTCGAAACGGTTGAAATGCGTTCATTT